>SNVD02015542.1:0-118757 GCA_013180625.2 Boswellia sacra | reverse complement strand
GGCAACAAAAGGCGTCAACTGTATTTAACCCTCCATCTGTAATCTCTATTTGCTAGTTTGCTTCGTTTTTGTTTGCTTTCTTTTTAGTGTGTTTATTTGAGATTTTTCATGTCGTTTCTTTTGATCTTTTTCAGGTTATTTCTTTCGTCCCAGGTAATATTTTCTAATCTCGGTTTTTAGAGTGGTGGCTTAAAAAGTTCAAGTTCTCTTGAACGCATTCTGGATCTCTTCAATCCATAATGGCTGAATAAGGAGGCTAACTTCTAAACTTTGTAGACCCATTCTAACTAACTTGTTTTTGTTTGCTGACTTGTTGAACTTTGTTATTTTATGCGTGAGTTTTGTTTTGCGTAATTTAGAGTTGTTATGTGTTTTTATCTTTATCAGTTTTGATTTAAAAAAAAAAAAAAACAATTGTGGAAAAACATGAGAATGGCAGAATATGGGGTTTCTTTAACCCTTGAAACGCATTCTCTCTAAATAAATTGTAGTTTGTTTATTTCATGTTATTTAAAGTGTCTTGTTTCTTGTTTTGTTCTTTCATAATAAAGGTATATAGGCTGGAAACCTTAAGTCTGCGGGCTACTGGTCCTAAGGATTGTTGACATATACAATCTTGACTCAGGTGTAACAACGCCACGTACCTCTTCTCTTGCATTTTATGGGCCAATGATAAGGCAATGATTGAATTGAGAATAACTCTTGGAAAATGATAAATGATGCATAGATCTGTGTGCTTGAAATGTTAATTCGTTTTTGCTTTACCTTTGATTCCTTGCACAAAATTGAGCACCGAGCCATTATCATTGAGTTATTTGTTTACTTAGAGAAGTTTTTATGTAAATTTACGATGGTTATCCAGATTTTCAATGAATTCATAGAACCTTGTTCGTATGGTCAACTCGTAGGCCAAATCCTAGACTGTGCCAGTAGAGAATGATTTAGGCCCATTTTGGGACCGTTTGAACCTAAGAGCCGACCTTGATTAAATTGATCCCTAGTTACCCCTTTGGCCTCTGTAGACCTTTTTTCTTTGTTACACTACAACTAAAGATTTCCTTACCTTGAATTGACTTTGTGTCAAAGAGCATTTATCCTTTACCTATGAGCATGTAAATCATTTGCAATTACATTTTGAGCTATGTTCTGGTTTTGGGAAGTTAGAGGAGGTTGGATTATGCCATGAGCAATGCAAGTGAGTTTTATTATGTTGGTAAAAAAAAAAAGAGAGAAAAAAAATCTGTACTTATCTTCCACGTACTTAAACATTGAGGACAATGTATTGTTTAAGTGTGGGGAGTGGAATTGCAGTTAAAAAAAAGAAAAAAAAGAGTTCTATACCCTTGGGCGTTCTTAAAAAGAATGAAACAACAAAGTGTGGGGGTGTAGTTTCTTTTGCTTTCTACAAAAAAAAAAAAAGAAAAAAGGAAAAAAGAAAAAAAAACGAGAGTTCGAGTGTTCTGATAAGTTGGGAGAGTCATTTGAATGACTAATAAACATGATTTTTTAGGTCTGGGCTTTAGCTCCCACATAGTATTGAATGATTTATGTGTTTGTGGGTGATTTGAGCCAAATTATTATCCTTTATCATACCTTCAACCAAGCCAAACGTTACAAGCTTAATAAAGTCCTACTTGATCCTTCATGTTGTGCTGGTCTACATTAGTGGAGAGTGACTTGAAAAGCAGGCCTATGGAGTTCGTTTATACACACATCTTCACTATTAAATATGATTCATTTTTATGCATAAACTCATCCGGGTTACAAGTGATTAGGTGAGAATGGCTCTACACACATACACTTGAGGAATTGAAATGAAGCGAAACTAATCTTTAAGATAAAATTCTTGATCAAGTGCATTATTTTGAAGTTTTCTTGGGTTATAATTAAGTACAATCTTTGAGGCCTATTTGCAAGATGAAGCATTTGTGTGTTTTAATTTTTTGTTGATTCTGTTTCGGTTTAGTTTTATTTTATATTGTCGTAGTTGCTCGAGGACTAGCAAAGTCTAAGTGTGGGGAAATTTGATAGGTGTCTATTTATGTATTACTTTTATATCAATTCGTCCATGTTTCTTTGCTATATTCCTTGGTATTTTTATGTTTTTGTGTGGTTTTGATGTTTGTAGGAGTTTTGGAGCAACTTGCACCAAAATGGAGTAAAACCCTTCATTTTCACCTCTGCTAGTCAGTGATCTTCTCGGATTTAATTGTATGAATATACAATGAACCCGATGACATGTTATATACCGTTGGAAAGCTCTCGAAGTCTATTTTCTGGAGAAATTTACGGTTTATAATCCATTCAGTGTACCAAAAGTTGTAATCAAAACAGTGTGAGAAGTATAGAAATGTAATTCCACAAATCACTGTAGCATGTATAATACGGGACACTGTAGCAGGTTACTGTAGCAGAGTATTTAAACACATTTTGGGGTTTTATTTTCATAACTTGAAGGGGGGAAAACGTGGGAGGAGGCTGCATTTATGGATTTCTCTCATCCCTTGGAGTTCTTGAAGGAGAAAGAAGATTTTGAAAGAGGAGGAACTACAATTCCAAGAAGATTCATCTACAAAGAAGATTTTCAAAGAATTTGCTAAGTTCTTTCTTTCCTTTTCAATTCTGGAATTTCTCTGTATTGTATTTGTTATTCTGATTTAATATGTGTAACTAAATCTGAATTGGTTGAGGGTGATTTCAAAGCCCTTGATATGGATTTTGTGAGTTGATTGTGTAAGAAATTGTTATCCAATTCTCTAATTGAAGTTGCTTGTATTTTCCCATATCTAATGCTTATGATTGCTTACTGATTGTATTTGGAATGGCCAACTGAATATAATCTGTTGTTGTCTATTGCTAGATTAGAAATCTTGATCCGTAATTGTCATGAATTTCCAATCATTAGTAGCAAAATTGTGATCAGAGATTGCAATTGGAAAATACAACCTAGGTTAAATAATCCGAACTTGTGTGATTATTGCTTAGATCAACCTATCTTTCTCATCGTAATGCTTCCATTGAATTAAACTCAGAGAGCTTGTTCTAGGTTGTTTAATGGATAGAGATTAAATAAAGAGCTTGTTTTATTTAACAACAAAGTAAGGAAAGATTGGGATAACAGAGCTTGTTGTTATCTACGGTTGATAACTTCAATGCTGTAATTGGATTACAATTCTATGTTAATTCACAAATTCATATCTTGTGGCAGAGAATGAACTCTTAACCAAGTGTCTCCCATTGATTTTTCATTCAAATTTACTTTCTGTTTTGTTATTCTTTACTTGCATTCTTATTTCATTTAGTAAAGCATTCAACAAAAATCCCCCCTGTTTAGTTTATTGTTGTTGGAAATAACAAATTCAATTAGAATCAATCCTCGTGGGAACGATATCTACTTATCACTTTATTACTTGTGCGACTAGTATACTTGCTAGTTTCGAACGCATCAGTTGCTCATGGCTTTTCTAGCCGTGCTGGTAGCTCTTCTACCAATCATGGGAAGAGATAGGAGGTTTCTTCCTTTGGTATTGCCACAACTGCCTCTTTTGCTATTGCTACAGAGCAGCCATGTCTGCAACCTTTACAACTACCCTAACCATTTTACCTGGTCATGTGAGTTGTGACCTTTAGGCTTACCCCATCAATGTAGTCCACATATGGGATGCTAGAGGGTAGATTAGCAACCATGTGATCATCGAGGATCTGACCATGCCTGTTTCTTTTGTTCCTCATGACACCACTCAGGTGAGTCCTCTGGCTATGCATTCTTCAAATTTCTTGTTATTCTTCAAATATCTGTTATTCATAAAAATGTAATGCAATACAATGCAATTACCATGATCTTTTATGAAGCATGTCTTTTGGATGCAAGTTGCTTCCCATTGGTATGTCTTATAGATGTCTCACCAATATCAGGTAAAATAATATTCTATGCTTCATGGTTGCATGATTTCAATCTTATTAGTTTTTCTAACTATATGTTCCCTACTTGGATTAGATGAGTCATCAAGAGAACGATCATTTGGAGCGAGAGATTGAGCGCCTTCAGGTCGAGGTTACTGCATTTTTTGTTGATGATGATGATGGTGATGAGTGAGGACTATCGCCACCGACTTTCTCAATGTTGATTTCTTTCTTTTGTCCATTTAGCTTCCATGTATGAACTTTTATGCTTTTGGATTTTCATGATGTACAACAAAATAATGAGTTGTACGAACGAACTTCAAAGACTTAGTGAAATTTTTTTATTTTCAGCTTTGTACACTACTTCTTAAACTGTGCATATTTGACTAATTCACGTCCAAATTTGGTTCTACATCATCATTTATTCAATTTTGAAAATTTACAAAATCTAGAATTGACGTGCTCTAAGTCACTCGTTGGTATGTAGATCTAAAGCCAAAAACACGTGAAAAAGGAAGTTGGAAGGCCTTTTGCCCTAACCACTATCGGCCTGGTGATGGGACAACCGACTAGTAGTCCTTTCACTGCGTGCCTATGGTCCTTAGTTCTCTTGCCTTTTTTCTGCCTTCTCCTTACACTATAAAAAGAGCTTTTCCTCTCCACTGTTTTTCACATCTTCCAACACTTCAATGTTTCTCGAGTTTTCTTTCACATTTCTCAACATCTCTTCACGGTTTTAAAGATGTCTACGGCCTCTTCCAAGAGCTTTCAACCTCTCTTGAAGCTTCTAAAAGACGATGACTAGAAGTAGCTGAATCTAGTGGTCTCTGCAATTTGAAGTTCCTTCGACATGTGAAACTCGACATTCCTTTTCTTGAGGAGTGCACGACCTTTGGGGATTCTCATGATCATGTCTTTCACTTCAATGGGCAAGAGCTTTACCCCATGTATGAGGAATTTTCCACCATCCTCGATGTTCATTGATCTAGTTCTAAAAGCATCATTTGCCTACTATTGAACACTATCGATGTCTGATCTTGTCGATTTCTTTGACTTTTTGATTTCTACCAAGGGTATTCACACCAGAGGTCGTAGAGTGACATTGTATTCCATCATGCATTTGCTTGAGATGATGAATAGGACCTCATTTGGTTGGCTTCACCTTCTTCAATTTAGCCTTTTTGCATATTTTCTATTGGTTTCACCAGACAATATTGTTGAACCACATCTTGTGACCATCATTTCTCAAATGGGGCCGATTTCATTGCAGTTCCCTTAATTCTAGCTAAAATATTGATCGGACTTGATTGTGTCAGGATTGATCTGAGTCAGAGATTCGGTAGTAGTCTTCTACTTCTTTAGGTATTTTTCTTTTAACCCCAATTTTTGCCTAAGCCACCCTTTTGAGTTTTTAACTTAGTGGGTTCATCATCATCAATTTTTTTTCATTTTCTTAATGCTCTAATTTTTGTCTAAATCGCCTTTTCAGGTTTTTGACTTAGCGAGCTTGCCTTAATTTTTGCCTAAGCTGTTGTTTTCAGGTTTTTAACTCAGCGAGCTTTATCTTTTTCTTTTTCTTTTTTCTATACCCTAACTTTTGCCTACGCTGCCCTTTCTTTTAACCCACATTTCTTTTCATGATCCTACTTGACTACATCGATAGTATGGACTTAAGTAGAGGATCGTGGATTTGTCGACTGCATATGAACCTGGCTTATTGTTTGCTCATTATCTAGAGCTTGTGACGGATTCTTGGCCATATTAGACTATTGAGAGGAATCTATTCCATGATATTGACTTTGAGACAAATCATTGGTACAAGGATTGGGTGACCTTCAGGCCTCCCTTCTTGATCCTGCTATTCGAGTCAGATGGTGCTATGAGCGATATGGTAAGCCTATTTGTAGTCCAACAAAGAGGCAGAGGCGACATTGATAGTTTCACTGTTAGTTTAGATGTTAGATGCTTTCATTTTATAATCATACAAACTAATGAGACATTTCGCATATTTGTTTCTAAACAATTTCATTTCATTAATGATAGTATACTCGTTTGTTTTTCGAACAATATGTGCACAATGAGACAACTTCTGTTATTAATCAGCTATTTTTGGTTTTTTGATTAATTATTTTTCCTCTCACACTCTTTTCTTTTATTTTCACTTCCACACATAGTATCTTTTTAGCTTGTCTATGTTTATGAGCTTAGTGAACTCATTCCCTTCCATGTCTGATAAGATGACAGCTCCACTGGACATGACTTTTGTCACAATGAATAGGCCTTCCCAGTTGGGTTTTAACTTCTCTCTCAAATCAAACACTACTGGCCTTACTTGTTTAAGGACCAATTCCCCTTTTTTGAACTTCTTTGCCTTTATTCTCTTCACAAGCATTAACCTATTCATGTGTAGCCCACATACTCCACTATAGATTTCCTCCGCCACCCTTCTAGCTTCCTTCTTATCAACACACCTCAATTGCATCCCTTCTGGCATTCTCTTGTATAGCACTCCTTGATGACAAGTAATTGTTGGTTTAACCTTCGCAATACAGCCCTGTCTTTCTAATTGGCCTCCTCTAACAGAATCCTCTCTTTTAGATACTTCTTCAAATCATAGAATCATGGTTTCTCATCCACTTCAACTTTCATTTCATGGGTTCTATGTAGCAAGGGCCCCATGCTTGTGATATTATGATTGGTCTCACCAATAATTCTTGAGTACTCACCCAAATTGATGCCAAACAAACTAAAGCATCGGCCATCTGAATCTCATTTCTAGGGAGATGGGTGAAAGTACACTACTTCAACCTCCCAATTAACCCTCTAATATGCCCCAGATATGGTTTTAACCTTCTTTCCCTTAGATCCCAATCTTCATTGGCTTAAGAGATGACTAACTTTGAATCTCCCAACACTTTTATTTAATCAATGCCCATCGCAATTACAACTTCTAATCCAACGGCATAAACTTCATACTTAGCCATGTTATTGGTGACTCTAAACTCTAGCTTTTTAGCAAAAGGAATGACTTCTTCAGTTCATGAGACCAGAATAACTCCTATTCTGGCACCATTTCAATTGTGAGATGGTGATTAGGTACCTAGCAAATTCTATACGACCCGTTAACACGACACAGACCAATTCGATAAAAATATGTTTTAGATTTAATATTATCGGATTGGGTCGTTAACGGGTTAACACGATAAAACCCGTTTGATATTGGACTGTGTTTGGGTTTATCCTATAAAAAACTGTTTCACCTGTATAACCCGTTAATATTAAGGATAACATAGTAAATTTACTTATGATACATAAAAAAATATAAAAACAATATAACAAATACTAATTTATAACTATATTTAACATAATTAAAATTATTCTAATACAATTATGTCATCTTTTTCTTAGGTGTATATGAGTAATGACATTTTGATAGGGAATATAAAGAAGAAACTTATAAAATGTCCTATTTTATTTTTAGAAATCATTCAATAATTGTACATTATCGATTATTTATCTTAAATATGCTTCAGATGGATCTTTCAATGATGTTGGATACAAATTTTTTTTATATTTTTGTATTATTTTATATTTGGATATTTCAAAATATTTTTTGGATTTTAAATTTATAAACTATTGGTTGTATTAAATGTTTAGAATTTATACAAATCATGTTACACATATTGTTGTCTGACTTGAAAATAAAAAACAGATTAAATGGATAGGACTCAAGTAACATGTTAAGTTAACAACCGAGTTTGGGTTTTAATATTTCGGCCCAATAAATTATTGGATCAGATTTGGATAAATATAATTTAATACGACACGAATACGAAACGAAACGAAATCACTTTAACACGACCCGTTGTCAGGTCTATGATTAGGGCCTCTGATGACTCGAAGAGGAGTGCCATTGGGATCTTCAAGGCATTAGTGAAGACTGAGCCAATTGAATTTATTACAGAATTTATAGTCCTCGATATTCCAGTCACATTTGCTGCTTTGTTGGGACAAACATGGTTCCATCCGCTTGGTGGAGTTCCTTCCACACTACATTAGAAGATCCAATTTAACATGGATGGAGAGATTGTCACCAGTCATGCGGCTTTGACTATTGTACCGGCTGCTTTAAGTGTAAAGGTTGGAGAGATACTTATGTGGGAGGCTTTCACATAGCTATAATTGACAAAGTCAGCCCAATTTCACTAACATATTTGACATCCATACCATTCAAACTCATGACATTAATCTTAGTACAATTGAAAAACCCAAAAACATATGTATTGCACTTGATATAACTCTTGAAGAGAGAGAGAGAGAGAGAGGTTTGAAAAATTACTAAAGAAACATGAAGAAGTCTTCACCTAGTCCTATGATGACATGCCTAGAATCGAGAGAAGCATCGCTGAGTACAAAATTCTAACATATCCGCACATAAAGCTAATCAAGCAGAAGTTGAGAAGGTTGAGACCGGAATGGGCTCAGAAAATCAAGGAAGAATTTTCCAAGCAGATTGAAGCCAAATTTTTAAAAGTGGTGAAACATCCAGAATAGTTAGCCAATATCGTGCCAGTGCCAAAGAAGGATGAAAGGGTCCAAATGTGTGTGGATTACCGAGCCTTGAATAAGGCCTCATTGAAGGATGATTTTCCTTCGCCTCACATTGATGTGTTAGTGGACAGTGCTACCGCCATTGTGATGTCTTCTTTCGTAGATGGGTTTTCAGGATACAATTAAATAATGATGGCCAATAAAGATAAGATGAAAACGACCTTCATTACGGAATGGGGAACCTGCTATTATAAGGTGATGCCTTTTGGGTTGAAGAATGCAGGGGCAACTTACTAATGAATGGCGACGATACTATTTCATGACATGATGCATAAGGAGATAGAAGTCTATATGGATAACATGATAGTAAAATCTGAGACTCGAGAAGGTCAAATTGAAGCTTTAGACAGATTCTTAGAAAGGGTGAAGAAATACATGATGCGACTAAATCCGAAGGAGTGTCACCTCGGAGAAGTTGTTGGCGTTTGTAGTTAGCAAGAAGGGGATAAAAGTAGATCCAGACAAGGTTAAGGCAATTATAGGGAAGCCATCACCCAAGATCGAAAAAGAAGTTCGAGGTTTTCTTAAGAAGATCCAATATATCAGTCAGTTTATTACCAAATTGATGACATTTTATTCACCGATCTTCAGGCTTCTAAAGAAGGATCAGCCGGTGGAGTGGAATGACTAGTGTTAAGAGGCATTTGAGAAGATTAAGACGTACGTGTAGAATTCACTAGTTTTGAGACCACCAAAACCTCGCAAAAATTTGATTCTTTACTTGGCTCTTGAAGAGGAGGTCATTGGTGCTATGCTGGCATAAGAAGATGAGATAGAGCATGCCACCTATTATCTTAGCAAGAAGTTGCTACCATACGATACGAAGTATAGCTACATGGAGAAAACATGCTTAGCCATGGCCTGGCTTTCAAAGGAGTTGAGGCATTATTTTTAATCTTATAAGATTAAAGTTGTCTCAAAGGACAATCCAATGAAGTATCTTTATGAAGCGCCATCATTGGTGGTGAAGCTAGCAAGATGGCCGGTCCAGTTGTCGAAATTTGACATTAAGTATGTCACTAAGAAAGTGGTGAAAGGAAGAGTAGTGGCAGAGTTTTTAGGAATGAATCCGATTAATGATGATGAACCATGGGAGTTGGAATTTCCAGAAGAACATCTGGAGGTAATCTCAGTAATGAGGTGGAGGATATTCTTTGATGGAGTTATTAATCGAAATGGTGCTGGAATAGGAGTTATTCCACTATCACCAACTAAGAAAGTCATTCAATTCACTAAGAAGTTGGAGTTCAGAGTCACCAACAACATGGCTGAATACGAAGCCTGTGCCTTTGGTTTGGAAGTTATGATTGCAATGGGTATTGATGAATAGAAGTGTTGGGAGTTTCAAAACTAGTCATCTCTCAATCCAATGAAGACCAAGAACAAAAGTTAAAACCGTACCTTGAGTATATTAGAAGGTTGATTGAAAGGTTCAAGTAGTGTACCTTCATCCATCTCCCCAGAAATAAGAATCAAATGACTGACGCTTTAGCCTCTTTGGCACTAGTTTGGGTGAGTACCCAAGAATTGTTGGTGAGACCAATAATGATATCACAAGCATGGGGTCCTTGTTATATGGAACCCATGCAATGGAGGCCAAAGTGGGTGAGAAGCCATGGTTCTATGACTTGAAGAGATACCTAGAAAAGAGGATTCTACCAGGTGAGGCCAGCGAGAGAGATAGGGTTGTACTATAAAGGTTGGCCCAACAATTTACTTGTCATCAAAGAGTGATGTACAAGAGAATGCCAGAAGGGATGTAATTGAGGTGTATTAGTGAAAAAGAAGCTAGAAGGCTCATGGAGGAAATCCACAGTAGTTTATGTGGACCACATATAAATGGACTAATGCTTGTAAAAAAGATAATAAGGCAAGGCTTTTACTGGCTAACCATAGAGATAGACTGTGTCCAATTTGTGAAGAGGTTTCACCAGTGCCAGATCAATGGAAATTTAATTCATCAACCACCCTTGGAGCTACAAGGGATGATAGTACTATAACCTTTTGCTACGTAGGGCATTGACATTATAACCAAGTGGAAAGAAGCTGAGTCCTACAATAAACTAAGGGCAAAGCAGATGGCAAAGTGCATTCAAAAGAATATTGTATGTAGATTCAAAGTGTTGCATCACATCGTGATTGATGATGGGGTTTATTTCTAGGCTGAGACTAAAGCCTTATTTGAGAAGTATGGGGTTGGCCATCATAAGTCGTCTCCATATAGGCCATAAGCGAATGGAGCAATAGGAGCAATCAATAAAAACATTAAGAAGATGTTGGCCAAGATGGTGCAGGCATACAAAGATTGGGCGGAGAAGCTACTATTTGTGTTATAGGGTTATAGAACAACACCCAGAAGTTCGACAGGTATAACGCCCTTCTCATTGGTGTATGGTTCAAAAGTGGTCCTACAAATTGAGATAGAAATAAAATTAGCGAGAATTCTTATGGAAGCAAAAATGCCTAAAGTGGAGTGGATTGACAATAGATGTGAACAATTGGCCTTGATTGATGAGAAAAGAATGACGGCTAGATATCACATGCAACTATATCATAAACGGGTTGCTCGAGCCTCTAACAAGAGAATAAAGGCCCGAAAGTTCAAGGAAGCGGAATTGGTCCTTAAATGGGCTAGGATAGTAGTGTTTGCTTTGAGAAGGAAGTTCAAACACAATTGGGAAGGCTTATTCATTGTGACGAAGGTCATGTTCAGAGGAGCTGTCATCCTATCAAACATGGAAGGACATGAATTCACTGAGCCTATCGCTATGGACAGGCTGAAGAAGTTTTATGTATGAAAAAAAGAAGAAGAAGAGTGTGAGAGGAAAAAAATAATTAATCAGAAAACCAGAAATGGCTAATTAATGGCAAAATTTGTCTCATTGTGCATATGTTGTTCGAATAACAAATGATTCTACTTTTGTAAACAAAATGAATTTGTTTGGAAACAAATATGCCGTTGAAATGTCTTATTATTTTGCATAATAACAAAAGGAAAGCACCTAACATCTAAGCTAACAATGAAACTAATAATGTCGTATCTGCCTCTTTGATGGACTACAAATAGGCTAACCATATCGCTCACAACACTGTCTAGCTCGAATGGCAGGATCAAGAATGGAAGATTGAAGGGTCACCCAATCCTTGTATTGAACGTCTGTCTCAAAATCAAGAACATGGAACAGATTCCTCTCGCTGGTCCAATGTGGCTAAAAATCCTTCACACGCTCTAGATAATGAGGGAACAATCTACCACGAGCAAATGCAGTCGATGAATCCACGATCCTTTACTTAAGTCCATACTGCTAACGTAGTCTAGCAGGATTATAGAATAAACTATTGGTGAAACCCGCTAACAGCATACATGCGATGTAGGCCCCGGCTATCACATGCTCTAGCCTCCACCATAGACAATGCCAGCAAATTTGAGTATCAAGAATGATTTAAAGCCAGTCAATCTAAGAAGAACGTCTCTGAAGTCTCCTCCTTGTATGAAGCCTAGGGCTATAATAGAAAATATTCCTTTCAGGCAGTGCTAGAATGGATAGCCTCTCTTGTAACCAAATCTAAAAACAAAAGAAACAAAAGAGAAGAAAAATAAGAAAAAGCCCTTTGAGTCGAAAACCTGAAAAGGCGGCTTATGCCAAAATTAAGGCAAACTCGCTAAGTCGAAAACCCACAAAAGGATAGCTTAGGCAAAGATTAGAGCATGAAAAAAAATGATGATAAATGAACCCGCTAAGTTGAAAACCTAAAAGGGCGGCTTAGACAAAATTTAGGGTTAAAGAAATACCTGAAGAAGTAGAAGACTGTCGTTGAATCTCTTACTCGAATCAATCTTAACTCGATCTAATCCGATCAATGTCTCAGCTAGAATTAAAAGAATTGCTTTGAAACTAGATCCCATCTAAGGAATGACGGTCACAAGATACGGGTCACCAAGACCATCTGGTGAAACCGATAGAAACTGCATAAGAAGACAAAATTGAAAAAGGCAAAGCCAATCAAATGAGGTCTTATCTGTCACTTCAAGCAAAGGCATGATGGAAGATAATGTCACTCTACCGTCTCTAGTGCGAATACCCATGGTAGAAATCAGAATGTCAAAGAAATGGACAGGATCAAACATCGAGGGCGTGTCACAATGGGTAGAATGATGCTCTTAGAACTAGATGAATGACAACCGAGTATGGTGAGGAATTAGGCAAAGCTCTTGCCCATTGAAGTGGAAGACATGATCATAAGGATCCCAGAACGTTATGCAATCCTTAAAAAAGGAATGTCAAGCTTCACATGTCAAAGGAACTTCAAATGGTAGAGACCGTTGGATTCGAGTTATTTCTAGTCATCTTTATTTAGAGGCTTCAACAGAAGCTCGAGGGTCTTGAGATAGGCCTTAGACATGTTGAATGACACGAAGAGGTGTTGAGAAACGTGTGGGAAATATTGAGAAATGAGAGAAAAGTATGAAAAAATATGTAGGAGAACTGCCACTCAACAGTCTGTCAGCCACCCAGCGAGACCTTGACAGCCGCCCAATGGTTATTAGGGCAAAATAGCCCACCAACCCCTCCTTTCATGTGTTTTTCAATTTTTAGGATGCGTATTGATAAGCGATTTTGAGCGCGTGGCTCCCAAATTTTTTGGTTTTATTTAGAATTGAATAAATGATGATGTAGAAAGAAATTTGAACAAGTTTAGAAAAAGATTGATCAAAATACCCATAGTGCATGAAGCTAAAAATAGGAAATTTTCACTTAATTTCTGAAAGTTGTTTACATCTTATTGTACATCATGAAAGTTCATGGAGGCTAGATAAACAAAAGAAATCATGAAAGAAGCCACTAGCGATAGTCCTCACTCATCGCCATCATTGTCGATATCGAAAGGAGAAAGTAGCATCCTACGCCTGAAGACGCTTAACCTCCTACTCCAGATGAGCAACTCTTGACGACTCGTCTAAACCAAGCAAAAGAATCACATAGTTAGAAAAACTTTTAAGATAGAAATCATACATACATGAAGCATAGAGTGGTACTTTACTGATACTGATATGGCATCTGTAAAATGTATCCATGAAAAACGGCCTGCATGCGAAAAACTCGCTCTATGAAAGATTGTGGTTCTTACATTACATTGCATTTTATGATTAATAATTGATTGAAGAATGACAGAAAGCTTGAGGAATCAGTAGTCATGTGATCACTAAGGATCCAACCATGCCTCTTCCTTTTGTTCGATAAGATACCACTCTAGTAAGTCTTCTGATGTGTCCACTAGTATCTCATGTGTAGACAACATTGATGGGATAAGCCTGGAGGTCACCACTCACATGGCCGACTGAAATAGCTAGAGCAACTGAAGGAGCTAGAGGTGGACATGGCTACTATGTGGCAGTAGAAAAGGAAACAGATGTGCCAATACCCAAAGAGGAGACTCTTGATCTCTTCCCATAACGAGCGAAAGAAGTACTAGCACAGCTAGACGTAGTAGAAGGATGAGGTCTCATCAGTAGACCGACTTGGAAACTCGAACCCAATCAATGTAACAATTCATCATCAATGGAAACTCGATCGTATTCAAATGAATCCTAGTCATGCAATTTGACACCTCTGGCTCCATAGCTAAGTCAGTCAAGTCTATCATCAAAACTGGTGCAGAAGGAGGAATCAAACGATGCGATGGGCCTTCAAACCAATCACAAACGCAATCACCCAAATACCACTTCATACTGTTCATGTACGACAGAAGAATGCGATAGTAGTTGAATGGGGAGGCAACCCTCATAGTCGCCGACCAGTTCTCCTCGGACCCTCACCACTTGGATCAAATCTACAAAAAACAAAGAAACATTGTAGGATTGTGATATAAATAAGATACTGACAATAATGTCTTTACATTGTCCCAGGTCATCATGTGAATGTAATCACGAAAAAGGTCCAGCTCATGAGACCTCTCGAGCTCTATGCAACTGGTAGCCCACCTCCTCATCTGCGGGAAAGAAAGATCATCATAAGCGGGTAGTAGGGAAGGTAGAACTCCTAACTCATATGCCCACATCTATCATGAATGAGACAGAATAAGAAATGAATTCATATAGACAAAACACAAAGGTGTAGAAAAGGAAAAAAGTTACCTCAAGAAGTAGAGAAAATTGGTAATCGCAGTAACACCTCGACTAACACGATCCAAACCAAAGTACAGCTGGCCGAGAACAACACTAAGAGTAGCACTACCCTAGTCAAAATCCCTCACTCAGTCGAGATCCTATAGGGTAGAAAGTAGAGTCAAGAAGGTGGTGTACAACGCATTGGCAAAGAGCGTCGAACCGAATAAATATACGATTAAGCTATGTACGATCTGATCCACCTCGACTAGAGTCAAGTTAGATCTCCTCTTCCAATACTCATATAGTGCAGCATATTGAATCGCGACTTTATCCTTGACCTTTACCTCACACCCAAGAAGCTGTGAGATCAAGTCTTGCTGATCCCTTGAGTCTGTGATACAGGCATTAATAGGAATGACCTCACCACATGGAAGGCCAGTCAGAGCAACAATGTCAAGAGGCATGATATTCATCTCACCAACCAAAAGATGGCGCGGGTCGTTTCCATCCATCTCTCGCATAAAGTGGCTAACACTCGATGATCAATGTGCCAAGTAGTATGTAGAAGACAAGTGATAAACTCTAGAAGCTGATAGCAGCAATGCTATTCTAATAGCCTCATTTTCTATCTTTAAATCTTTAAAATCCAACTATGGGCTCCAAAAAATGACCCACACATCTTGTTCTCACAACAGTTCTAAGGCAAGAAATTGAAGTCTCTACATGAATACATGCCTAGAAAATTTCTAGAAAATGGAAAATCGAAGAATGAAGAAGAATGCATACTTGGTTGATCTTGTAGGAAGCCACATCGTAGACAACAGGCACCTTTTGGTCCTTCAGAAGATCCTTCAATGTTGATTTCCAAACCGGATCGCTCTCATTCAAGTCAACATGGACTTGATAACTCGCTATTGGAAAGAGGAAGTCAAGACAAGAACGTAAGAGAAAATTGGAAGTGAATCAAATGAAGAATGAAGAAGTTACGCACGAATTAAGCGACGAGAAGACGAGTGGGCCTTGCATAGGCCCTTGACCACCGGCCGGTAATTAAACCACTGGGTGGCTGTTGACTGACTGCCAGGTGGTAGTCAAATAGCTAAGCAGCTGTCAAACAACCGCTTGACTGTCCCTCATCAGAGGGATAGATCAATAAAAGAGGCCAAGGAGAAAAGAAAGAAAAAGAAAGAAAAGAGAGACAGAAGAGAGAGAAAAGAGAAAAAAGAGAGAAGAGAGAGAAAAGAGAAAAAGAAGAGAGAGGGAAAAAAGAGAAAAGAGGAAGAGAGAAAAGAGAAGAAAGACTTTACATCGATCCTAAGATACTGAAGGAATTTTCCAACAAAACCGATGATAAGTGCTCGACCATGGCAATAGTTTAGTAACTCACAAGAGAAAAAGAATAACGTCAATCGATAGAATTTTTCGAACGAAATCACATGGAAGAATTCCTCCATATACTAGAAAGCAGTTTTGTAGACACTAAGTTTTTGAGGCTCAATAAAGGAATGAAGATGAATGTCGAGCAAAAAAAATAATCAAAATGCCCCTGGAGGCCAAAAAAGGAAAGGTGAGAGGTAATTGGTGAAAGGTCTCAAAAACTAACATATAACTTCGAAATATCACAAAAATTAATCCAGGTGGAATATGATGATGAGTCATATACCGTCATGAAGCTATGGATGTTTAGTTTTTATAGAAATTTATGAATCATGAATCGAAGTTGAACTCGAAAATTTATAAGCAATTGAATAGACAAAGGTTACAAGGGACTACATTGCAAAATTGAAAAATAAGAAGGGTCAACAGTAGTTGCCCGTCGGTCGGCTGTTAGAAAGTCGTCGACACTATTTACGTAAAACTGTTCACATGATACTATTCATCTAAATCCCACATTGCTTTTTTAGCACTTCTTCACTCCAAGAAAAGCCTATATAAGCACACCTTAGACACACTTTGAAGGACATCTAGAAATCCTCTCTCTTTTTCTCTAGGACACACTTGTGAGAATTTCAAGGAGTCATTTCTAATCTAATTTTTGTTTGAATGTTCTATATTGCTCTAAACCTAAAAAGAGTACATCCTAAGAGCAGTTTTCTCTTCTCCCTTACATTTTCTTCTTTATTTTTCTTGCTTAGAATTAAGCATGTTTAGATTTATTTATGATTAGAATAAACATGTTTTAAGATTATTTTGATACTTAGAAGCATATTTAAGATTTTATAGAATTGTTTAATCCTTTATTTGTTTTGCAACGTGGAAATGCTTGTCAAGGTAAGTCATCCTTTCTTTCTTTATTAGAATCATGCTTAGGAATTTGATTTCTTTATGAATACTTAAAATGATACGTAGGAGTACATGATTAAAATCATGCTAAGAGAACTTATATTTGCTTTGATGTATACTAAGAAATAGCATAGAATAGGTAAGAATTATCATCTTGCTCTTAAATGCTACGATTGATATTGATTGCTTTAATTAGGCTAAAATATGCCATAATTATCATAATTAGCCTAGAAATGCCATGATTCTTAATAAATTGATACGAATTACGCTAAAATAGCAATAGGCAGAATACCGTGATGTAATTTATCAAATCTAAACTAGAATGTCATGATTCTAGATTATGGCTTTGTTTGAATTTCATTTAATTAATTTATGAATGCATGAATGTGCCTTGAATATGGATTATTATTGTATAATGCCATGGTGGTGGTGGACTCACATTGATGGTGAGAGACCATTACTTAGAATAACCAAATTTATGTATAAACATACTTTGAATATATGAATATATGAATTTACTTGTAGGAATAGACTCACATATGGTGATAAGGAATTCATCAACTATTGGGTCTCAAATGGACCAATTATACTTTGTATTTCGAATTATATTATGAATGTACATTATTTTATTTGTTGAAAAACAAAGTGTTGTAATCTTCTTCCCCTTCCCCCATGTTTGCCTCCCTCTTTCTATAGATGTTTATAATTACCATT
The DNA here is from genome assembly GCA_013180625.2 of Boswellia sacra. Taxonomy (NCBI): domain Eukaryota; kingdom Viridiplantae; phylum Streptophyta; class Magnoliopsida; order Sapindales; family Burseraceae; genus Boswellia; species Boswellia sacra. The sequence goes on along the minus strand of SNVD02015542.1, from coordinate 101,137 downwards.
GATTGAATAATCACCTAACATGTCTAACGAAGATAAAATAGAAAAGTGTGCCTAAAATGAACAACGCTAAGCAAACTAAGTAACAACACAAGCTATTTTTATTTGAGATTTCTCAAGTGGAGGACAGATTTATATCTTGGTGGGTTAAAAGACTCGTACCTAACTTCTCAAACCCGTCTCTAAAGGGATGATGATAGTTTAGTCTCGAAACGAGAGATCGGATTGCCCACGTTTCCCAATTAAATAATTAGATGGCGACTCCATTCTCCCGATGTACCCATGGCTCGTTTGTGTTCCCTTAAATCTTGAAAGAGACTTTGATGCAGTGTCGTAGTCGCAAGTACTCTAGCGGGATGAAAGCTCTGTTCACAGTGACAACTCCACTGGGGATAAGAGAAGTTGATTTCGATGGAGATATCAAATTCTAATATCGCGTGTTGGTATAATGAGTCCTTGCATCACTATACTTTTGCAATCAATGAACACAAATTGCCTAAATCAGCCATGTGTCGTTAGCATGAGAAGTCTTTGGCTCGATTCCACCCCAAACGACTCCTGTTAGTGTCACCACCTTTAACCACGTACTATTGAATTAGTGTAAAAAGAGACCGACCCAAGAGAGCATCTCTCACTCGAAGGAGCTCAGACCATTTGACCCTTAAGACTCGAGCACATATAGATGACTCTAGAAATTTCTAATTATATTTTTCTTTCTTGTTTAAATGCAACATAACCAAGCATAATTACTTCTCTAACAATATCCAAATTTGACAAAACAAATAAAATTAGCACCAACTTACCTTCTCTAACATGTTTTCTTTCATATATCTTAAAACGTAATACCAACATTCAAAGTTTTCCACTTGTTTTAGGCCCTATACACGCATAAATATATTGTTATTGACTAATAATTGCGTTTACACAATGTTGAAATGTCATATGAATGTATCAAAGTCGTTGAAATTATACCTTCACTAAAATCCAGTAATTTTTCTTCCTCTTTTAATTCCCAACAAATTCTTGCCAAGACGTAAACCCTTTACAAGCACGTATAATATACTCATAAACTTTCAAAATTTGAATTGTTTTACGTTAAGAATGGCATTAGAATACCAGGTTATAACTTCTTTAACATCTTTACCAATTGCTTTCCTTATTGAATCAAGATAATAACTTTTGAAGGCTGCCATGCCAAACACCATTACAGTCCAATGTTAGCTGCCACCAACTTAGGAATTAGTGAATAGTAATATAAAATTCTGAAAGCAATTAATCAAACTCTATAAATTAAATGAACACATATGTTAATAATCCAAATATACCCTAGGTTGTAGGGAAGGAAAACAAACTTCCTATTTTGAAACTTTTTAGCTTTTTGCACTTGATTCACACATTTCAACACATAAATTAGCATCTTGAAGCTTGCTTGGCAAGAGTATTGATGGGTTGATAAAGCCAAACTATTGTGTGGCTAATCCTCCTTCTAATGTCGCATATAGATAACTATAGTAACAAATACAATTAATGAACTCTTGCCATTCAATTATCATAAAAGCAAATCAATTAATTAAACAAATGAACTTTGAAAATTTAATCAAAAACTGATATCAGAATCTAGTAAATGTTGTTCATGGTATTAAAGTATCACCTTCAAAGACCGATCTATGTTCATAGACAGATAATTATAACTATAAAGGATATATTTCTTAGACAAATTATTATAATACAAGAAAACTTAAACTTGCAGTGAAGTTGATAACATTTCTATCAATAATGCTTTACCAATGCATAATATTCCAACAAAAAACCCATCTACTACCTTTAACCTATATTGCACAACCTCTCCAATTAACAAACCAAGATACAGGCTCCCACTTTTTCACAATATAATATCTCACAATCAAATGAGTACCAAAAAATCATACAAAGTGCAAGGTCAAGCTCCCAAAGTGTGACATCAACACATAACGAAACAAAAAAAAAACCGCAATATCGCATGTGGGCATCATGATGAAAATAGAACAAAAAATAAAAAGAAAATAAATTTGATTTTCCTTAAACCTGATTATTTCCAATATGTGCAATAGTTAAAATCAAACGATCAAATCAATCAATAATGGCATAAAACTCAGATGATATGTATTCAAACCTCATGTAAATTGAGATATTGTTTTGCGATAACTCCTTGTAATCGATGATGCATCTCATATCACCATGAGACAAATAGGTTGCAACATTGCACCCAAATAATCCCACCTCAAACTTAATTTCAATATCTTTATCCTTGTCGACCCCAATGTTCACTAATCCTTCAAGCATAACCACTGCATCAAGTTTTGGGATTTAACTCCTACCTTTTTCTTTATCCCTTTGCAGTGCTTTCAGCACCTAGACAACTTCCGTTTTATTGGGGCTTGGTTTAGTTGCATCCTATGCTTAAACATCTCATAAAATATTAGTAAATTTCATGCTTTTAAGATTAAATTGAGGCAAATGATACATAAAGCATAAATTAAGTGATGCTGATTCTTAATTACCTCATCAATTTCATCAACAAGATGTGCAAACCATTCCACATGTTACCCTACTGGATCATATGTGGTTTCTAGTATATCTTCATTCAACTGTATAGGTAGTATGGCATATCGACCGAAACAAACCTCAATGCTCACTACCATGTTTGGATCCCCATCTGTCAAAATTTTCCAATAGCCTTTGTGTCCCCACCTGGTTACACATTCAAATTACACCATCTAGGCTAAAACAAATTAGAAAACAATACATGATTTTCCATTGCTAAACAAAAAGGTCCACAAAATTGTTTATATAAATGTTGTTAAACCTCACATATATTTTTACTTGTGTAGTTTGAGCATGTGGAGTTTGCTCCTTCGCACCATTCTCCTCATCTTCCAATTTCATTTCCTTTTTTGCTTTGCTGGTGCTACTTGCATGTACTGCTTCACTTAAGACCTTATCAGATACCACAGATGGGATTTTCACCATGTCCTCCCGACTTAACAGTTGCTACTTGGCTCATGAGAATGGCTATCTTTGCATCTCTTCCCTCAATCTGTTTTTTCAAGTCTTCCATAATTTTTTCACTCTCATAAGTCTGATGCAATCTTGAAAAATACTGTGACGGCATCACAAATTTGCCTACCTCCCTCACCCTCCCACTATGGTCGCCTTTCTCTAATGCTCGGGTAAGAGTATCATTGCAATTTGAAGTGTCTATGACACCCGACTCTGATTGTGCCTTTAACTTATCCTATAACAGACCAAAATTATTATGTAATAGTTATAATTTTGATTGGATAAGTTATCCCAACATGTATAAAAACATAGAGTGTAGTGCTAAGTATATAGAATTGCTCACAATCTTCTCCATAATAGGAACCACGTTCGGATGGCAGTCACCATCTTTCTTCCTTTTTCCAACTTGCGCCCATAAATCAGCTCGATCAATGGGTGAAGTCCAATCACCAGATTTCTCCCGCTACACATATCAAGCAATAAATTAATTAACTTACTTGGAAGGTAAGTGCCACAACCACATTACCATTTTTTCTTCCAACTTTGCATAAACCTGATTGTCCAGTACAATGGTCATATTTGTTCATCTTTCTTCTCTTGCTTTGAATTGTGCGATATTCCTTCAAATTTTGTAATCAATTTCATTTGTCTATAAGTATAACAAAATAAATTCAATTAGGCAAAATTAATTCAGATCATTAAACGTTTTGTGTAACTCAACTAAATAAAAAAGAAATTTAGATCAAAAAAAGAATTACACTTTATCATAAAAAGTTCTTTGTGACTCAACTGATGTTACATAAATTCAACTATTGAAACATCTAAAGTAAATGCTAGGTTAATGTTTTGAAAGCTGTATTTGTTCTAAAAGATCACTTCTGGCAACTGAGTTCATAGTTTGATCAAAATGGATTAACAAACAACATTTCACATCATTGTTTTCTTTCTATATACGAAATAGATTTCGCATAAACATGTCTCAAGGCATATACTTATACATTTTTTATACATCAACCACAAACAGATCACGGATTAATGCTACTTAAATCTGATCACATATTAAAGAGGTACACTGCAACATATGTTACAGGCATGAATTCCCATATAAAGAGAGGAAAAAAATTGAAAAGATGTCACAAAATGAAACTCAAAAATCTGAAGATATGCTTCTAAAGCAGATCAATTTATATATCTATATTTTTATATTATCAATGACAGATAATAGACTAAAGCAGCTCTTAATGAACCTAAAGTTGTCAAGGAATTGAGTGGGAAACAAGCGTAATCATTGAAACTGCATTTTGATATGAATAGTATGCAAATTAGTGAAAAGATTATAAACAAACATAACAGGAAGCAAATATGCTCGACTATTTTTATGGGATCGTTGTAAGTTTTCCCTCACCCATTTCTACAAGATCTAATCTAGAGTTAAGATTATCTTTTGTCTTCCTTAGAATATTTAACAATGTGCCATAAATACTCTCACAAACATTTTTTTTTTAATGTGCATTACATCTAGGTTGTGTCTAACATATAAATGTTTCCAATATGGGAGATTGAAGAAAATTGTTTCTTCCTTAAAACATTGGCTTTCATTAGGATCACTTTTCTTTCTTTTCCTATCCTTACCCTTTCCCCAAATATTTTGAAAATCATCTAGTTTTGGAAATATGTCCTCCCCACTAAGTGGTTTGGGAGGGAGACCAGGTTCTAGGAGTCCATTGAATGCCTTTTTTTGATATCTATGTGGATGACTTAGAGGGAGGAATCATCTGTGACCCATGTAGATGTTTTTCCTACCATGTTTTAACCTACATGAAAATGTTTCTTCCCTACATATTTGATAGCCATAGTACCATTTTACAGAACACCTAGAAAGGTTGTCATATGATGGAAAGTGATTGATTGTCCACAACAATATGGCCCGCATGATAAAAGTTTCTTTTTTGTAAGAATCATACACATCAACACCTTCATCCCATAAAAATTTCAAATCATCTACCAATGGTGCCAAATAAATAGCTATGTCATTACCAAGTTGTCATGGTCCGATATCAGAAGAGATAACATAATAAATCTCTTCTTCATGCACAACCATGAGGAGAGATTATAAATAACAGTAAACACATGCCAACAACTATAAGTGCTACTGATGGTACTATGTGGATTTATCCCATCAGCTGAAATTCCTAATCTGAGATTTCTATTTTCAACATCAAAGGTAAGCCACCAACGGTCAACTAATGTCCAAGAAGGGGTGTCAGCAGGGTGCCTAATTTTTCCTTCTATGACTCTACCATGGCATGCCAATTTAGGTTTTTTGCAATCTCAGGAGATTGAAATAATCTCCTAAACCTTGGAATTGGAGGGAAGTACGACAAGACTTTCGCGGGGATGCCTTTTTTAGATTTGGAGCTTTTAGAAGTTTTTTTTAATCTTGACAACCCACAAGTAGGACAAGAGCCTAAGGATGCATATCTTTCCTATATAAAATGCAATCATTAGGACATGTATGTATTTTTTCATATGACAAACCCAATGAAACCATTGTTTTCTTCACTCCGTACATGATGAAGGCATTTCATTTTATGGTGGCAACATTTCTGATATCACTTTAAGTAATTCTAAGAAACTATTATCCGACCGTCCAAATGTCCCTTTAATGTTATAAAGTTTCATGAGTGCAGATAATTTGTGTGATATGTGCATCCTCGGTATAAGGGCTTCTCAGCATCTTCAAGTAATTTTTTGAAAGATTTCGGATCATTTTCACAGTATTTGAATGAATCATTGACCATATCTATACTATCATCTATAGGAAAAGAGCATTCATCAAATGATGAGTTAAAGTTACTAGGTTATCTAATTGGATTTGCTTCCCCATGCCAAATCCAAGTTTTGTAGTTTGTGTCAAACCCATTGGAGAATGAATGATGATGTACTTCATTTTGGGTATGAAAGTCCAAGCAACGACAAGCATTGCATGGGCACCTTATGAAGTTTGGGTTAATTGTGTGGCAAAGGCAAAATCTAAGAAATTCCTAACCCCAATGTCATGCTCAGTAGACAACCTATCCCTCCACATCCAAGATTTGTCCATTCCTTACATTAGTGAAACACCTGTTGAAGCAATTAAGCTTAAAGTGTTGCTAAGGATAAATTATGCAATTGGTACACAAAAACCAGGTTTTATTTTGGATTTTTTGTTATTGTTTTGCTTGCTACTTAAGTTTTGTGATATGTATTTTCTGAATTCATAAATTTCAATGTTAAAAGGCAACATATGTTTAATTTAGACATAGACATTAGTTTAATGTTTTGGCTAGGGAGAATTGATTTGCGTTATGTATTATGGAGTGAATTTACAAGATTAAATGGGTGAAATAATATCCACAATAATCTAAAACAAATTTCTACATACAATAAACATAAGGAGACATGTATAATTGGGCATAAAGATATTTAATAATAATACTTTGTGCATTGTAAGCATGTATATATCTATAAACTGTCATTTACGGTGCTTAACAATATTACTTTATGCATAAGACATAACATGAATCCATACAGATAATCTCAATGCTCAAATAAACATTCATGGTCCAAAAAATATGTATTAATACTCAGTTTTTTCACATTTCAAATTTCAAATGTAATTGATCGTTATAAGCAATAACTTTGAACAGAAAAAAAATCTGGCGATGCTATTTGACTAATGTTAATTCTCTAGCCCTTGATGATGATATTGAAACTCATAATCAAAAAGCCATGAAGTTGGTTTGATATAAGTCAAACAACAATATCTGTAAAACAAGAAATAGTACTATGTGACTTCTAAAAGCCAATCAAATTTGTGGGTCACTTTGTCACAAAATCCAGCAATATGTTATTTAACAATAGTTTGTATAAGACATTGAATTCCAATATCATTTTTTATTTATTTATTGCCATGATGCCATCTACCTAATAATAGGAGCAATGTACGTAACAAAGTAATTATCGTTATTACGATCCCTTATTTCAATATTAGAGGAAGAGGCAAGTAAGTTGAGCGGATTACTTTCTAAAGCTAAGAGAAAATTCAAGGACAATTTAAATAAGGTTTATACAAGTATATACCATTTCTTCTAACTCTCAACTCAACCAGTTTTTATTTTCGGAAGTAATGCAATATTAAATGAAGGAACTAGTCAATAGCTCAACAACATTTTATTAATGAACAATCTTTGGCATAAACAAATATTAAATGAAGGCAAACAAGTATAAAATTAAAAAACAGCCACTAAAGTTGACTTAGCTGACTTGGTAAAGTTTAAAGGAGTCATAGGTTAAACTACACATCCACATGTAATCATATCTTATCAAATAAACTAGGCATTTAATTGTATATATTATAATATATGTTATACTTGTACACTATGCAATAAAGGCAAACAAGGCTAATATCTTAGGAAATAGCTAAAAAACAATCGTATTTAAGAACTATGAGCAGAAAATAAATGAAGGCAAACAAGGTTAATATTTTCAGCATCAAGTTAACTCAATTTTTAAGCAAAAAATAAGAAAGCTAAATGCAACATAGGAAATTATATCAAAGTAGTTTAGCACCGATTTTATTTTATACAATCAAAGCAAGAAAAATATAAATTGTAATCAATTGTTCTTAAGCAATATGGGTTCATATCTTACATGAATTGGAGAGTGCGAAGTGGAAAGAATGCGGAGCTAAAACAGTGAGCCAACTGTATCTTGAAGATAGGTAACCAAGTCTCTAACCAAAAAAAATTAAATTATTATAGTCAATTAGTAAATATAAACTGAGAGCCAAGAAGAATTGAGAAAGATAGAACAGATAAACATGGCAACATACAGACCAGCCAAACAGTATCAGTTCAAAGCATACTAGAACAAAATGTATATGGCATCTATATCATAGCTAACTTCTAACCAATAAAACTCATGATTATTAAACGAGCATGTGTACCATAACATTAACAGTTCAAGTCAGTATTACCTATAAACAGACAATGAATGGAAGTACAAACGCCTTCCTTGACACAATCCTACCTAATAACATGATGGTACTATTTGATCTTTCATCTTTAACAAATAGCTATCAGATTAACATAGATAAACAATGTCTGATGTAAAAACAAGTAACAAGAGAGCAATTTTAAATAAGCAACTTGCATTTATGATAGCTGTTGAGAGCAAATTTTCTTTGCTATCTTATACATTTCCATATGCATTGAAAAAGCAATCTCATGACAAATTTCTACTGACGCTAGTAAATCCATTAAACAAGCAGGAATTCACAAAAATGTTTAAAGATAAAGTAATCATTTTCCAGAAATCAATGTCAAAGGTTGAGATGATAATAAGTGGTCATGCATTAAGTCAAACTAAAAAAGAAAATTCTTTCAAAGCCAGAGTGGGTTCAAGCTTCCTTACCCATCCTAAAATCTGCTTAAACTAGTGATGCATGCACAAAACCGTTGCAAACTTTGATGCATTGATCACTGTCCAAGTATGGCTAACTCCAAAGTACACAATCACCAAACTATAAAGTCATATTCCTAGCATTTATAGAAGGCTTTCATTAAAAAGCATTCCCTTTCAGACACATTCTCAAGAACCAATAAAGCCATTGAAAAGATATCCCTTTTAAGACATAGATGAAGTACAAGTACAAGATTTTCCCCTTTTTACTAAAAGAAAAACGCCCATCTCAATGACATGAACATTGTTAACATGAGTTCTCCTAAGAAATCAAGAAGGAAACAAAATAACAAAACTTCAAATAGTCTCATCAACACTCATTATCACATGAGCAGGTGCACGATAAGCTGAATACACTTCTTCTTGCCACCCAAATAAAAAATCCGATTTAGGCAAATAAATTATTCAAACACTCCAATTATAGCTTATGCTATTTAGTGGCTGCCATCACCAAAAGGAAGTTTCAAATAAGATGCTGCCAGACAGCTAGAAGTCAATAGACTACACTATCATCTAGCTTATAAAGCTTAAAAATTAGACTTGTAAAAATTTTTTTTCCAAACAATTTATCAAGAAGGTAATGTTCTGACTATTATTGCTACAATTTTTTTTTTGGAAAAATTACTATTCACATAAAAAGAAAAAAGATTGTACAAAATACGAGGGACATACCCCAAAAAGAGTACTTAGTACTCACAAGTCCAAAAGGAAGAAAAACGAAGCCCAAAGGCCTCAAACAAAAAGCGAGATATGGAGCCAAAAGGCCCAAACAAAAAAGAAAAGGCGCGTAGGCCCAATAACGACCGCAACAAAGCTAACATTCCCAAGACAATGCAACAAAAGGGCGCATGTGCCCAATTAAACAAAACAAAACTCAAAAAACCAACTAATAACGAAGGCCCCATATAGCACGAAGCTGAGGAGTGATCACATACTTGGCCTCAATGGTAAGAAGCCGAGAGCGGACCAATGCAAAAATCTCATCAATCACCTGACGACGAGTCCGATGTCGCTGCTGATACACACGATCATTCCTCTCATACCATAGAAAATAAACTGCAGCAGAGAAAACCAAACGTGCAAGGATATGCCCAAAATTCTTCCTGCCTTGAAGATGAAGAGAAGCCCAATGAAGTAGAGAGAGCCAACCAGAAGATGGCCAAACAATAAGAGTCTTAGCTATTATTGCTACAAGTATTCCTTAAACTTTTGAAACCTAACTAAAGGCCCAAATTAACAAGAGAACAAAATTAATAAATTACATAGCAAAAAATGCATAGCAATCTCAGCTAAGAAGATAGCAAATATACTGCAAAATCAACAAGAGAGAAAAATCACAACCTCAAAAAATCGAAAAACAGTACAAAGGCAAATTAAAGAGCTGAGATGGAACAAATTACATAGTAGAAACACAACTACACTAGCACCAAATTTAATGAATTTTCATCGTTACTGATTTTTTTAGGGAAGAAAAAATTGCAAAATCAGTTAAGAGTGTAGTATTTGTCATATTCCATATTCACATTCTTAATTCTACACTTAAATATTATTTTCAGAATTTAATAGACACATAAATATAGATACTACCACTTTTACTTTGATAAAAAAAATCTCACAATTCATATTTTAAATTCATTAAAAAAAATCATAACCAAGCACCCACCCTAACATTTTAAAATTTATTGTTATTATTCATCATAAAGGTCTAAATTACAAACTCAATGAAATTGATCTAACACAAGGATGGTGGTCTCGATATAAAGAGATGGGCAACACGCAACCTCTAAACTTGTGAAAGTTTTGATTTGTTTGAATTCCATAAATAAAAACCACTATAATCAAACATAAAGAAAAGCAATTGAATCATATTTTCGTTATAATTTCTCACCTTCTCTTTTTACAACACCAATTGGATATGCTTGTTCACAATTTGGATCTATGATCAAGCCTCTAAAACCAAAAGGCAATGCTGGATTCTTAATTAAATAACACCACACAAATGTATAAACTAGTCTTTCTTCGATTTACATCTCCTTATATAAAGTGAAATTATTATAAAAAATTAATTTCAAAACTAAATATCCTTAGGCAACCTGATAGAGCAGTGAATTGATAATGTAATTTATTAAACAAAAGCACTATAATAACACTTATTGAATTGTAATAGTGATCATGAGCTCAATAACGCTTATTGAGCTGTAATTTAATGATCAAAAGCATTACAATAATGTTAATGATTTATTCCATTAATTTAATTTAATCAATTAGCTAACTTAAAATAATTTATTCAATCAGTTATATTCAATCTAATCAATAATCTTAATCCATTTATTTTAATTGACTCAACTCAATTTAATCAGTTAATTAATTTAAATAAATTGATCAATTTAGTTTAATTTAATAAATTACTTAAATATATTTGATCTAATCAATTTATTTATTGTATCTTGTTTATTCTTTTCTACAAAGAAGTAAAAACAAAAGGTGAAGCAACAAGTATGCATGGGAGTAATACACATGGTTAAAGATGGAAATATAAACCACAAGCAGAGAAGAATTAGTAATCATCATGCCAAACAAAATAGAAGTTAATTCAACCATTTAATTAGAAATTCCATTCTCAAATTTAATAACTATTGATAAACTATGTGAGAGAGAGGAATTACTTGGAGATTAACATAGTTCAATGGTCCTTGAATAGTAAACTGCCAGATTTCACACCACCAATGCAGGACAAAAAATGAATAAAGTAAGCTGAAGATCAATTATCAAAATTCATTTAACAAAAATAAAACAACCCTATATAAATAATTATAACTCTCCTGAGAGAGATTCGAAAGAACAGTTTATGATTTATATGGTTATATTTGTAGATTTTACCCAAGGGAACTCCAACTACATACCTTTTAGCTGAGCCATTCCCTAGCCCTAACAGATCCCTTCGTGTCAAGCCTGTCAAAGTTAAAATTTTGCCAACAATGTCAGTTCTAAATTTTCAAGGAGAAAAGAACCTATTAATTAAACCAAAATAATAATAATATAACCTTTCAATAATATGTCATTTATAGTAGTTTTAGCTTTACCTAAATTACAAATCTCTTTCTTTATATAATCTTTGTTCACGACATTTCAATAATCTATCATTAGATTTATGTTTTACTTAAAGTTAATTATGAAATCAGAACATAATAATGACAACAAATGAATATAAATATTTTGATCATTTTCACTGTAATATTGAATATAAATATTTAAACCAGCTTTATTTTACATTTATGAATAAAAAAACGTTTTTTTAATATTTATCCTATCTTACGGTTACTAACCTTACCTGGTCAACTAATTAAACATTGCTTTTATGATACTTGAGAAGCTAATTTAGAAAAAAAAAATCATACACCAATTGTAGATTTTAAGAGAACTTTTTATTATATTTAATCTATATATGATGAACAAGCCCTTGTTAGTATAATACAATAAATAAATGAAAAATAAAAGGCTACCCACCTGCATTTGAAAACCAACCAATCAAAATACTCCAAATTAATTGCTTCAATTAAAACAATTCAATTAGACAAACGGAAATTGGCCAACATCTTTCCAACTAAATAGTCCAAAATACTAAGTCTTTTAACTTTATTTATAAACAAAGGAAACATGATTTATCCATTTTGTAAGTGATAAGTTATGACACCAGAATTATCAAGCTCATGAAACTAAAGTTAAAAACTAAACTGACCTTCAGAGTTGTATTTAAGTTATTCCTTGCATTGCTAAGGAGCTTTATATGATCATGATTTTCTATTAAATTTTTGGCATTCTTGACAGTACCTGATGCACAGGATAACCACAAAACCATACACAAAAGTTTACAGGTCATATCACATTATTGGAACTAAAATAGTGGATACCGCAATTGTAACATATAATTTCAACTTGCAAAATTACATTCTTACCAGTTGAATTATATATTGCTGGTTGAGTTCCAGAGATACATGCATTATATCATACATCATCCAAACAAGAAAATATTCCAACAATGTTCATAGCTTTCCCTTGAAGTTTAAACACACACAATTTTATCACAACATAACTTTAAATAGAAATAAAGTTCTCACAAAGCTGGTTTATTGCCTTATGTGATAAGGCAAGTAATTCCAAGCTAGTCTATGCCCGTTCAATTTTTACTTCAAAAAAAAAAAAGGCAAGGTCAGACTGAGAAAAATAGCCATAATTTCAACAAAGTAAGAGTTTCTCACCCTACTTATTTCACCACCATCGTACTAAGTAGTGCATCATTTGCGTAACAAAACAAAAATATCCATCTCAATAACCAAAGTAGTACCCAACAATCAAAAAATTGCGAAAATAAAAAATAGCTTGACATCCTTTTGGTTACCAATATGTAAGGAAAATCTTATACTCTTAATATCCAAAAAACTATTTTTAGATTTTCTGTATTGTTTTGCTTTCGAATTCCAAATATATTTTTACTAATGTACTTGAAAACCAAACGAAATTCCTTTGCTCAAAATTTATTATACCAAACAGTCCCTAATTTACTAAAATAGGAATAGCAACTCCATTTTAGTGAATTTAGCAAAAATAAATTACGAAAGCTGCTGAAATTAGAAAGGCGAGTAAAAGACACCTATTGGCTCGCAATTTAATCGGCTTTCATATCAGCAATGGACTGGAGACGCTCAGGAAGCGTCAAGAGCTTGGTGAACCCATGCACTATAGCCTTTTTGGCTTCCATGCCGAGATCTATTAAACAATTTCATTCACTCAACTCTCTAAAGGAACGAAAAAGACGCAAATGAAGATGAGAAAGAGACTTAACCCACTAAACCATCTGCGTTCACCTCATTTTCATCATCACCCATATACAGAACACAACTGACAAAGAAAGACTACGATCAATGTAAAACTCTAAAGCCAGAACAAGGTGTGAAGAGAGAATACCAAAGCAGCAGTAGTGGCACCAAGAGGGAGACAAAAAATCTTTAAAGAAGTTGGGATCTATTGCCGTTGATTCTGACCTTGATTTCCCCTATATACCATAACATAAACCCAAAAAGAAAATTAACAAATGACTACATCATTAGATCAACAAATGATTAAAAGCAAAAACAGAAAACAAAGATCAAAGAATTATTTTTTTTTTAAATACCCGTGATCTACAGAGTTGGAGAGCTAAAGGTAGATGTGTTAGTGAGGGTAGCATAGAAAGTGGTGGAGAGAAGTTGTGGCTGAAAATGATAAATACGGTTCTAAAAGAACGAGAGATAGAAAAACAGAAACCAAAATACTAATCAATAAAAGGGAAAGACTGAGTTATTTCAATCAACGAGGGAGAGAGCGAGCTCACTGAAGTGTAGCAAGGGAAAGAGAAAGATGGAGCGACTAAGCCAAAAATAGAAGAGGGAATGGCGAAATGCGAGGAGGAAATGAGAAATAAGGAAATGAGAAATCACGGGCGCGTTATTATACGAATTAGTATTTTTTTTTAATTGAATTGAAAAATATATAATTAATTTTAAATTATTTTAATTTAATAAAATATGGAATTGAAATTAAATATATATTATATTATAAAATGTATAACATATAAAATAAGATTTAGATTTATAAAAGAATAGAGTATAAATATATTGATTTGTATATATGGAATGGTAATTATGTAATTTAATTATAAAAAAAAAAGCGTCAAAGAAGTGAAAAAAGCTAATAGACTTTTTGTACAATCTCATATCTGACTTATTTGTAAAAATCCCCTCAAATGAAGAAAAGCTTATATATCAAATATTTTGAAATTTCTTGTAGTGACCGGTAGTTTTCCTGATATGTCACAGTCATCCGTTAAACTATAATATCATGCAAGGTCAAAGTTAACTCTATTTAGGTCAATTAATTATGTGTAGTAATAGTATTCCTCATAATCAAATAAATTGCGGAGTACGTCCATTATCAAGGATTCAAGATTAAATTGTTTTTGCCAAACACTACATATCATTCAAATTTTAATCATAAGCAAAAGCATAGTCTTGGAATATTGAACAAAACAATATATTATCGAAAGTTAATTAACAAGGTTAAAGAATGACATTACAATCACTTTCCAATGCCATTGTCAGATGTGATCCAAAGACCCCCCACGCTGTTTCATTATCTAATTATGCTTTCCAATCAAATTTGTCTGTATATAGCATGACCCAACTAGCAAACATCAGCTTTCATTATTCTAATTCAAATCTCAAGCTTAGAAGAGGATCATACAATAAAAATCTGTCAACGAAATATTCAATCCTAACACAGTCACAGTCTTTCACACACTCTTCTGATGTTGTACTTCACAGTTATGATTGACGTACCTAAACTAGTTTAGTCAGACATAGTTAACATAATTGTTATAGACTATGTAATCATTCAACTCACTTAAACTTACATGACTTAATAACACTTACAAATTAGATCTGTGCCTATAGTCAACACTCATGAGCCATATACAATCTTAACTCACTCAAGCATAAAGCTTTTATAATGAAGAACAAAGAAAAATAACACACTCAAATGATCTTCTCGATTCTGCACACTCCACAAGCATTGAGTGCTTGTTCCTTATATAAGTCATGAAAATAGCTATATAAGGCATGTAATCATCAAATCTGATCATTATCAATTCCTTGCAAAAATTAAATGAGATGATTAGATAAAGATCACAAAATATGAAAAAGCATATCTCAATCACTTACATAATTAACAAACATAGTCTAATCAAGTAATTGATGTTGACCCAGGTATGGCAACCCAAGAGGGGGGTGAATTGGGTTTTTATTTATAAAAACGGATTTAAAAAACTTTTCTGAAAGATCAAAATTATTCAAATCTTTCTTTAAGAACAAAGGTGAAGAAGATGAAAATAGAATGCAATCAAGAGAATGGCAATAAAGAACAATCACAAGTGCAAGTAAATGTAAAGAGATAGGGATAGAGAGAGTGCAAACTCAATTTACGTGGTTCGGCAAACCTTGCCTACGTCCACAAAAATTAGCATCCACGAGCTATTGCTTAGAAAGTCACTTTAGTCACTTGCATGAACGAAACCTTCACCCAAAGACTTTTACCTTTCAAACTCTTGAAGTAACACCACACGCAAGAGTTCATTCTTGATGAACCCTCACCAAGGCACACGTTTCTTCAACCCTTGATAACACAGCACACAATAGTTCTTACTTGGAGGAACAACCAGGTCAGAGTGCCAAGATCATCGAACTTTACCTCACAACAGTCTTGATAACACCACACTGAAGAGTTCTTCTTGATGAACAACCTCCCAAAGCAACTTGATGCGTTCGAAACTAGCAGTATACTAGTCGCACAAGTAATTAAAGAATATGTAAGATATCGTTCCCACGAGGATTGATTCTAATTGAATTTGTTATTCGAAAGCAACAATAAACTAAATGAGGGGGGTTTTGTTGATTGATTAACTTGATGAAATATTAATGCAAGTAAAGAATAACACAATACAAATTAAAACAGATTGAAATATCAATGAGAGAAACCTGGTTAAGGGATCCTTCTCTACCACAAGATATGGATTTGCGAATTAATTGTAGAATTGTCATGCAATTACACCATTGAAATTACCAACCGTAGATAACAACAAGCTCTGTTATCCCAATCTTTCCTTACTTTGTTTTTAAACAAAACAGGCTCTTTATTTAATCTCTATCCATTAAACAACCTAGAACAAGCTCTCTAAATTTAATTCAATGGATGCATACGATAAGAAAGATAGGTTGATCTAAGCAATAAACACACAAGCTCGAATTATTTAACTTAGGTTGTATTCTCCAATTGCAATCTCTGATCACAATTTTGCTACTAGGGATTAGAAATTCAAGACAATTACGGATCAAGATTTCTACTCTAGCAATAGACAACAACCAGATTATATTCAGTTGGCCATTCAAAATACAATCAGCAAGCAATCATAAGCATTAGATATGGGAAAATACAAGCAACTTCAATTAGAGAATTGGATAACAACTTCTTGCACAATTAAATCACAAAAACCATATCAGGGGCTTTGAAATCACCCTCAACCAATTCAGATTCAGTTACACATGTTTAAGAACGTGTAAATACAATACAACATGGAGACATTCCAGAAAATGAAAGGGAAGGGAAAAACTTAGCAAATTTGATGTAATTCTCTTTGGATTGTAGTTCTTCCTCTTTCCAAGCTTCCTTTCTACTTCAAGAACTCCAAGAGATGAAAGAATTCCAGAGCTGAAGCCTCCACCACGTTCTCCCCTCTTCAAGTTCTGAAAATAAAACCTTAAAATGTGTTTAAATACTCTGCTACAGTGACTTGCTACAGTGCCCCGTATTATACATGCTACAGTTGCTTGTGGAATTATATTTCTATACATCTCACACTGTTTTGATTACAACTTTTGGTACACTGAATGGATTTATAAACCGTAAATTTCTCCAGAAAATAGACTTCGAGAGCTTTCCAACGGTATATAACATGTCGTCGGGTTCATGTATATCAATACAATTAAATCCGAGAAGATCACTGACTAGCAGAGATGAAAATGAAGGGTTTTACTCCATTTTTGTGCAAGTTGCTCCAAAACTCCTACAATCATCAAAACCACACAAAAACATAAAAATACCAAGGAATATAGCAAAGAAACATGGACAAATTGATATGAAAGTAAAACATAAATAGACACCTATCAAATCCCCCACACTTAGACTTTGCTACTCCTCGAGCAACTACAACGATATAAAACAAAACTAAACCGAAACAGAATCAAAGAAAAAATAAAACACACAAATGTTTCAACTTGCAAATAGGCCTCAAAGATTGTACTTAATTATAACCCAAGGAAAACTTCAAAATAATGCATTTGATCAAGAATCTCATTACAAAGATTAGTTTCGCTCTACTTTAATTCCTCAAGTGTGTGTGTGTAGAACCATTCTCACCTAATCACTTGTAACCCGGATGAGTTTATGCATAAAAATGAATCATATTTAATATTGAAGATGTGTGTATAAATGAACTCCATAAGCTTGCTTTTCAATTCACTCTCCACTAATGTAGACATGCACAACACCAAGGATCAAGTAGGACTTTATTAAGCTTGTAACGTTTGGCTTGGGTGAAGGTATGATAAAGGATAATAATTAGGCTCAAATCACCCACAAACACATAAAATCATTCAATATTATGTGGAGCTCAAGCCCATGACATAAAAAATTCATTCTTATTCATCAAATGACTCTCCCAAAACTTATTCAGAACACTCGAACTCTCTTTTTTTTTTCTTTTTTTTTCTTTTTTCTTTTTTTTTTTGTAGAAAGCAAAAGAAACTACACCCCCACACTTTGTTGTTTCATTCTTTTTAAGAACGTTCAAGGGTATAGAACTCTTTTTTTTCTTCTTTTTTTTTCTTTTTTTTTTTAATTGCAATTCCACTCCCCCACACTTAAACAATACATTGTCCTCAATGTTTAAGTACGTGGAAGATAAGTACAGATTTTTTCTCTTTTTTTTTTTTTACAAACATAATAAAACTCACTTGCATTGCTCATGGCACAATCCACCCTCCTCTAACTTCCCAAAAACCAGAACATAGCTCAAAATGTAATTGCGATGATTTACATCTCAAAGTAAGGGATAACCTGTTTTGGAACAAATTCAATTAAGGTTAAGAAATATTTTAGTGAGTTAACAAAGAAAGGTTTACAGAGCTCAAAGGGGGTAATTAGGATCAATTGTTAATCAGGTTGGCTCTTAAGGCTCAAACGGTCCAAAGATGGCCTAATCATTTCCCTAATGTTGCACAGTCTAGGATTTCGCCTCGAGTGACCATCAAACAAGTTCTAGAATTCATTGAAATCTAGAGAAACACTTAAATTACACAAACTTTCTCTAAGTAAACAAATAACTCAGTGATAATGGCTCGGTGCTCAATTTTGTTTGCAAGGATCAAGGTAAAGCAAAACTACTTAACATTTCAATGCACAAAGGATCCATGCCATCATTTTATCATTTTCCAAGAGTTATTCTTAATTCAATCATTATCTTATTCATCGACCCACAAAATGCAAGAAAGAGGTACGGGCGTTGTTACACCTGAGTCAAGATTGTATATTTTCAACATCCTTAGGACGCAGTAGCCCGCAGACTTAGGTTTTCCATGCCTATATAACCTTTATTATGTCAAGAAACACTTCAAACAACAGAAATAAATAAACTATAGATTTATTTCGAGAGAATGCGTTTCAAGGTGACACATCCGAAAAAGGATTGTCTCCCAAGTATAGGAGTGTCGAAGTAATAAAACCCGGTGAGACCGGGGTCGATCCCCGAGGAAGGGAATTTAAGCGTTACAAATTATAAGCTAAACAAATATGATATGGATGATTCAAAGGAATGACAAGATAATATCAATAAATATGTAAGATGGTAGGTGGTATTACCGACCATTCAAATATAAAACAAAAAGAAAGAGGAGGTAAAAACATCCATGGAAATAGGTGGTATAACCAACCATAGTAAATTAAAGAACAATTTCATAAGGTGGTAGAACCTACCATAGTAAATAAAATAAAAAGTTCATAAACAATAGAATAATTAAAGTACAAGAGTAATTAACACAATAACAATGAAGGCTAAGGTTAGGGGATCCGCCCTTGATAATTCAAATAAGGATAATTAACCAATTTTAGTTATATGAATTATATTTGTTTCATTACCAATATTTATACCACTTCTTGTAAATGGGTTTAAGCATCCAATGTGCCAACCACCATATGTCTACAACAAATCAAGGTTCCTAACTAGATTCGTGTCGGTAAGGAAGAACCATACATCATCTAGAAAGGATCCAAGCAATTGATGTGCCAAGGATTGTCGACAATGGATCAAGACCTCCACTTTACGAGTGGTGTCAAGATTGATTAAGAAATTAAATATAAATCATATTGAATAAACATTATAAGCTTAAGATTATTAAGCACATATTAAGGGTTAGAGAATCCTTATTCTCATATCAAGGGTTTCACCCTTTCACCTTAGCAAAGAGAAATTAGAAGAACATTATAATAGAAAGAAAATAAAATGCAAGAAAAAGGAAATTCATTAATAACATAAACACACAAACACAATACAAGATCCTAGCAAAAGCCAAAATGTTCTAGCCAAGGCCAAGATGCCCTCATGGGTCACAAGGCACCTCTATTTATAGATACATCCAGGGGCAAACTTGTCAAATTACAAGGGCAATATTGTCAAATATTAGTTGTAAATATCTTTGACAATTGGGATCATTAGGCACCGACTTTGACCATCAATTTTGACATCGAAATGTTTTGAATTTTAATCACATGTCTTCATGAAAGTTGTAGATATTTCTCTCAGCTTTCTAGAACATATTGATTTGCACAATTTGGATACGTATTTTGAGATATACGGTCCAAATACTGAGGCCTGGTCAGACTGGGCCGAGACTGTAGATGGGTTCACTTCAAGCCCAATTTTGGTCCACTAAGGGCCCGAATTTGATGATTCTTGTGAAATGCAATCTTGTAGACAATTAAATCAGCTTTCCAAAACATTAAGAATTGCACCATTCTGATCTATAAATAGAGAGTTATGCCAATTTTACCGAACCTGTAACAAAACCAAAATTAAGAGAAATTAATTCCAAAGATGCAAATGCTACAAATATGCTTAAGTTGAGGAATTTAATGACACTATTAATGCAATATGATGAGCTAAACTCTTATTAAACATGCATATTAAGTGTTCATCACACCCCCCAACTAGCTTATTGCTAGTCCCTAGCAATTAAAGCGTTATTATTTAGAAGTGATTTATAGAATTTTACATCCAAGTTGGTCATTATTGCACTCTCCTTGATTTCATCCAAATAAACAAACTCTCAACTGATTTTTTTGATTTTTTTTTAAATGACTTATGTACCCTTCAGTCAAGATATCCACAAACTTTCTTTTGTGCTCAGTTGACACATGACTATGGGGCTTATTAGAAAGAAGCCATATCGGTTCTAATATTTGTTAAGGCTAACAACCTTAGGTAGGGGCATCATTATTTATGTTTTTTTTTTCTTTTTCTTTTCTCTTTTTTCTCTTCTTTTTTTTTTTATAAAGAATGCATCTTTAACCCATGTAGCGAGTCTTAGGCTAATGACTCCCAGACCAGTTGGCCTTAGGGCACTAGGTGTTAAGACACCCCTACGAGCTTAACGACTCGGGTTGCGGATGCTTTATTTTTACTTAGAACTTTGTGGATGGTGCAATGTTCGATCCCATTAAGCTTTCTCCTTAATCCATGTAGCGAGCTTTGGGCCAATAGCTCCCAAACCAGTTGGTCTTAGGGTATTAGGTGGTGAGACACCCCTCGGGCTTAATTGCTCGAATTAAGGAGGCTACGAGACCAAACTTATCCACATTTGCTCTTCTTGCTTTTTTTTTTCTTTCACTTTTCTCTCTCTCTCTCTCTCTCTTTTAACTTTCCCCTTCCTTTTGTTGTTATCCTAAACAAAACAAAAAAACTCAAATATTGCAACATTTCATTTTGCAACCCACAATCATGCATCAAGGTGTGTGTGGTGTGTGAAGAAAGGTTCCATGAATACTTGCTTAATGAGTACATAAGGACAACAATTTATTAAATGATAATTGCGGAGTTCATAATTTGAATAATTCAAGTGAAAATCGATAAGACTTCCTTGTTATAAAATTTCAAAAATCAAGACTAAATAAATAATCAAAGTTAGCTAAAATGAGTTCACGAAATCAAAATACAATGAAAAATTGGTTTAGCATGGTTTCAGCAGGTTCAAACTGGTCCTCCTACTCGGGCCATCCTGACCCAGAATGCGTCTCAAGAGGATTTGAACTCCTTACACCGCACTCTGATCTAATTACTAACTCGCTTTGCTTCTTCTTTTTTTTTTGCAAGAAAAAATAAATTTCAAGACACACTTATGTCTACTATCCTTCCCCCCCAACCAAATGAAACATTGTCCTCAATGTTTAATGTAGAGAGATAAAGTATAGGAGACATTACCTGAAGCTTCTGTTATTCAAGAGAGATGACCTGAAAGACTCATAAAATAACATGCTAAAAATAAAATAAACTAAAATAAAGGACAAGAAGAAAAAATTACAAACGGAGATTCAAATCCAATTTGCACTTTTTGTTTTGCCCTTCTGCCCAATTAAATATGAGTATAGCCTGGGTCAGGTTCATACTCAACTGCCCTTGTAATTTGTTCAAGTAGCTCCCAGCAGAAGTGGCAGAAATAAGGATCTTTCTCGCTGAATGAGGGATAAAATTCTGTTCCACAGCTGCATCCACAAAACTTATCAAAGGATCAAAGAAATTTTTGACATTCAACAAACCTATGGGTTTTTGATGGAGATTCAGTTGGGCCCAAGAGGCAATTTAAAAAATTTCTTCAAGAGTGCCAAAGCCACCTGGTAAAGCAATAAAGGCATCTGAATTGATGAGCATATGTGCCATGCGTTCATGCATAGAGGAGACCTGTAACTCCTTCCCAACCGTTTTTTCCAACAATACTTTGTACAGCCAAAGCTTTAGGAATAACTCCTAAAACTTGAGTACCTCCTACATGTGCAGCTGTTGACACACAACCCATTAACCCGAGGCTACCTCCCCCATAAACCACATGAATCTTTCTTTCAGCTAGTAATCTACCAAGATAATTTGCTGCCTCGACAAACTCTTCACTTTTACCTTGTCGAGATCCACAGAATACACATATCCTTTGGATTCGACGTTTTGAAGTTCCCTCCATGTCTATGCAACTCTCTACCTATGTGTGAAGAAGAGAATAAGAGATGTGGTATTTATGGAGTGCAAAAAGGTATGCTAATGATGATATCTATCTAGGTAGCTCGGTTGTTTGTTGGAAAAGTTGACAATAATGCATAAAAATTCAAAAGATGATGGAATAAGACACCATAATTCAAACAAATGATACAAATTCAAAAATGACAACTATGAGGAATTAAAATTCAAAAATGATGGCACGCATGCATATGTACAGGTAGTTGTGACTGTGGCTCACATCTTCCTCTGGTTTTACGTCCAGAAACGGCTTAAACACTTTCTATGAGTTGGGGATATGCTTCCCATCCAGTTTTCTTATAAACTGGCAAACAGGGTCGTTTTGAGTCAGATTCCCAAGACTATAGCGTTTCCTGCTCATCTCGGAATTGTGTCCATAAATTAAAAATTTCACGCTGCACAAGTCCACAAGAATGCGTCTCAAGAGTCGTTCGGATATCATCCAAAGACTCCTTACTTAGTCCATTCTTGATGAACTGTAGTTTATCCTCTCGATTGTTAGACAAATATCCCAAGGAGCGGCAACGCTGGTTACAAGTCATCTTGCACATCTGGGACAAACTTGTAACGTTTTCGCTCTTCGCTTTTTGGCATAAGAGCTTTTTCCCAAACCTGGCATATGGGAAACAAGATTATCTGAAAACTCACAAGAGAATCGAACCTTGGCTTCAATTAACCATCTTAACTCAGCAGGAATACCCTTACGCATCAACAACCTTAGTCTTTCTGCACGAGCTTTATAAATTTTAAGCCAATCATTTTGAGGAAGAGAGGGAAAATGTTTGTGCAATTTAGAGAGAATGGTATCCATGTGAAGAAAATGAGAGAGAAGAAAAGAAAATGGATGCAAGCAACAGTTTTTAGGGAACTGAAAAACCGACTTTAATAGTCACGGAGTACCGTATCCGCCACTTGACCGGGAAAAATTAATCCTTAAAAAGGATCGACTAAAGCAATGGACTCTTCATTTTGGTCAAAATTTTTAAAGAATGGTTTTAACCGTTGTCCATTAACTTTAAACCATGACGCATTCTTTGGGTTCTCAATTTCTACTGCTCCATGAGGAAAAACATTTTTAACAATGAAAGGCCCAGTCCAACGAGACTGAAGTTTACCAGGAAACAAGTGCAATTTTGAATCATATAAAAGAACTTTTTGTGAAGGTTCAAAAGATTTTCTAACAATGAATTTGTCATGAAAAACCTTCATTTTTTCTTGTAGATTCTAGAATTTTCATAAGCCTCATTCCTGATTTCTTCAAGTTCACTCAGTTGGAGTTTACATAACTTGCAAGCATCATTCAAATTTGTGTTGAATGTTTTAATGGCCCAATAAGCTTTATGCTCAATTTCCACTGCAAGTGACAAGGTTTTTCCATAAACTAATCTATAAGTAGACATTCCCAATTGATGTTTTGAAAGCATTTCGGTAAGCCCAAGTGCATCTTAAGTCTTAAAGACCATCTTTTACGATTTGGGGTTAACTTTTTTTCTAAGATCCTGTTTTATCTCCCTATTAGCTAATTCAACTCGTCCACTTGTTTGTGGGTGATAAGGTGTAGAAATTTTATGGGTTATTCCATATTTCTTCATTAAAGTTTCAAATGTTTGTTACAAAAATGTGTACCCCCATCACTAATAATGGCTCGAGGAATTCCAAATCTACTTAAGATATTCTCCTTCAAGAATTGACAACTGTTTTGTGATCATTGTTTCAACATGGAATTGCCTCGACCCATTTTGAAACATAGCCCACTGCAACAAGGATGTACACAAAACCAAATGACGGTGGAAAGGGTCCCATAAAATCAATACCCCAACAGTCAAAGATTTCAACGACAATAATGGAATTCAACGGCATCATGTTTCTTTTTGAAATAGATCCCAATTTTTGACATTTTCAACGTTTTGCAAAATGCCATGTGCATCTTTAAGATACGTTGGGCCAATAAAAATCCACATTGTAAGTCTTAGCACTGTTCTTTCTAGATGAAATGTCCTCTCACATCGCGAATGACAACAAGTTTAATGACACTACTTACCTCATTGTCGGGTTATGCATCTTCTCATATTTGGTCTGGACATAATTTGAACAGATATGGGTCTACCAGTAAAAATTTTTCACTCGGTTAAACAATTTTCTTTGTCTTGAGCATTCCAATGAGTTGGCATTTTCCCTTTCGCAAGAAAATTTACAATGTTAGCAAACCAAGGTACAGTAGCAACAGAAAATAAAAATTCATCAGGAAAAGAATCATTGATAGGTGAAGTTTCAATTAATGTCTCTGTCGTTAGTCTTGAAAGATGATCAGCAACGACATTTTCGGCTCTTTTCTTATCCTTTATTGTGATGTTAAATTCTTGGAGCAATAAGATCCACCGTATCAATCTAGGTTTTGCATCCTGTTTAGACATTAAATATCTCACAGCTGCATGGTCAGTGTAAACAATTGTGGGAGAACCAATTAAATAAGAACGAAATTTGTCCAATGCAAATACGACTGCAAGTAGTTCTTTTTCAGTTGTTGTGTAATTCATTTGCGCATCATTTAAAGTCCTACTTGCATAGTATATGACATAAGGCTTACCTTCTTTTCTTTGTCCTAAGACAGCACCAACGGCATAGTTACTTGCATCACACATCAATTCAAAAGGAAAGGACCAATCAGGAGATTGCATAATTGGAGCAGTTGTTAAAAGTCCAATTAGTGTATCAAAGGCATTTTGACATTCTTGAGTCCATTCAAAGAAGTTATCTTTTATAAGGGATGTTACAAAGAGGGTTTGGTATAGCACTAAATTTCTATGAACCTCCTATAAAATCCAGCATGCCCTAAGAATGAACGGACCTCTTTAACTGTTTTTGGTGGAGGCAAATGGGAAATTAATTCCACTCTTGCTTTATCCACTTCAATTCCTTTAGAAGACACCACATGACCTAAAACAATTCCTGAAGTGACCATATAATGACATTTTTCCCAATTCAAAATAAGACCTTTTTCTACACACCTTTTTAGGACTTTTTCTAAATTTTCAAGAAAATTATCAAAAGAGTTTCCAAAGACAGTTAAATCATCCATGAAAACTTCTAAACAATGTTCAACCATGTCACTGAAAATGCTTAACATGCATCTTTGAAAAGTAGCTGGGGCATTACAAAGTCCAAAAGGCATTCTCCTAAATGCAAAAGTGCCAAAGTGGCACGTGAATGTGGTCTTTTCTTGGTCTTCAAGTGCAATGGGGATTTGATAGTAGCCTGAGTATCCATCAAGAAAGCAATAGTAGAGGTTTCCTGTTACTCTTTCAAGAATTTGGTCAAGGAAGGGTAAGGGAAAATGGTCTTTTCTAGTGACAGCATTTAATTTTCTATAATCAATGCACATCCTTCAACTAGATGAGACACGAGTTGGCAATAATTCACCCTTTTCATTTTTAACTACTGTAATGCCAGATTTCTTAGGTACTACTTGTGTAGGGCTTAACCCACTACTATCAGAAAAGGATGATAATTCCCACATCAAGTAGTTTGAGAACTTCAGCCCTAATGACCTCTTTCATGTGTGAATTTAATCTCCTTTGAGGTTGTTGAGATGTTTTGGCATTTTCCTCTAAATGTATTCTATGTGTGCAAATTAAAGGGTTAATGCCTTTTATATCTTTTAAAGTCCACCCAATTGCATTTTTATGTCTTTTAAGCACTTCTATCAACTTACCTTGTTGCTCGCATGTGAGGGATGAAGAAATTACCCCCGGATATGTCTGATTCTCCCCAAGATATGCATATTTCAGTCCTTCAGGTAAGGGCTTCAATTCTAGCTTGGGAGCTTCATCTTCCTTGCTTTCATTCATCTGCCCCACTTCTTCAAATCTTGATTTTGAGCCTTTTTCCAACACCTGTGCACAATCCAGTAAAGAACACATATTTGAAAGATCATGTTCTAGTTCCATACTTGATTCTAACGAATTTACTAAACAAGTTTCCAAAGGGTCAGAAGGACTCCCTTTTTGGATGTGATCTTCCACAATAGATTCAATTACATTGGCTTCATCAACTTCATCTTCTTCTTCATTTGGTTGTTTGCACATATTAAAAACATTAAGTTCTAATGTCATGTTCCCACATGATAGCTTCATGACTCCATTCCTGCAATTAATCAAAGCATTAGAAGAGGCTAGAAATGGACGCCCTAAAATGATAGGAATTGAATTACATACTTCCACTGGTTGTGTGTCCAAGACAATAAAATCCACTGGGTAAATGAATTTATCGACTTGAACTAACACATCTTCTACTATTCCTCTTGGTACTTTAATTGATCTATCAGCAAGCAAAAGAGTGACAGAAGTTGGTTTTAACTCACCTAGATTGAGTTTTTGAAAAACCGAGTACGGAAGCAAATTCACACTAGCACCAAGATCAAGTAAAGCTTGTTCAATTTTATGCTCTCCAATAACACATGAAATTGTAGGACAACCTGGATCCTTATCTTTCACTGTATTATTATTTTGAAGAATAGCACTTACTTGCTCGGCTAGAAAGGCCTTCTTTTTCACATTCAGTTTTCTTTTCACAGTGCATAAGTCTTTCAAAAATTTTGCATAAGAATGTACCTGTTTGATCACATCAAGCAAGGGAATGTTGAACTTTACCTGTTTGAAAATTTCAAAGATTTCAGAATTGTGAGTTGGCTTCTTTTGTGTGGCTAATGCTTGAGGAAATGGAGGCACAGATGAGGATATGGTTTCCTCTTCGCTAGGTGTTGGTTTAGCAGCCTCTTCCTGCCCTTTAGAGATCGATTCTTCTTCTTTCTCACAAGGGTCAGGAATGTGTTTTTCAACAATCTTACCATTGCGAAGGGTCATGACTGACTTGGCTTGGTCAAAGTAATGGTTACTTGAACTTCCTGCATTTGAGTTAGATTGATCTTTGGGGTTTTGCAATGTTTGAGAAGGAAATTTTCCCTTCTCTTGGATGATAAATGTCGATGCAAATTTTGCAAGAGTTTCTGACAAATTTGCTAATGTTTGAGCAGTTTGACTATTGAAAGTCTCTTGCTTTGTAATGAATGAATGCAATGTCTCTTGAAGGTCATTCCTAGGAGGAGGAGCATATGCATGATCATGAGAATTTTGAAAATTTTGTCGTGTTTGAAAAGGGACTTGTGAAGATTGTGCATGATTGTCATTTTTCCAGCTAAAATTTGGATGATTTCTCCAACCAGGATTGTAGGTTTGTGAATATGGATTGTGATTTGGCCTTTTGAAAGTGTTCAAGGCATTGGCTTCTTCATGGAGACATTCCCTAAAGGCAGGCAAAGTTGGGCAATCATCAGTAGAATGGTCATTGTCATCACAGATGTTACAGATATTTTCTTGAATAGATTTCAATTGACCACTCTTTTTCATCTCTAAAGCCTCGACTTTTCTAGCTAGGGATGCAAATTTGGCTTGAAGGTCATGGTCTTCCCTAAGGTTGTGAATGCCTCTATTGGATGTCGAGGTTGGGGCCTTGCCTGGAACCTCATAGGTGCCAGCAGTGTCCCAATTTTGTGCCTTTTCTGCCAAGGAATCTAGGAAGTCAAGTGCTTCCTCAGGGTTTTTTTCTTTAAATTCTCCAGTACACATTAATTCTACTAGTTGCCTATCTTGAGGTGTTAACCCTTCATAGAAGTGTGCAACTATTCTCCAAGTTTCAAACCCATGGTGAGGACAGGTATTAAGTAGTTCCTTATACCTATCCCAACATTGGTAAAGGGTTTCTCCTTGTTTTTGAGAGAAATCAGAAATTTGTCTTTTAAGAGAATTTGTTCTATGGGTAGGAAAAATTTTTTTCAAAAATTGTTGTTTCATCTCATCCATGAACTGATGGAATTCGACCTCAAATTTTGTAGCCATGTTCTAGCTTTATCTTTTAAAGAAAAAGGAAAAAGCTTTAATCTAATGGTGTTTATGCTACAATTTGGGTCAGTGTAGGAGCTACATACCTCTTCAAAGAGTTTCAAGTGCGAATATGGGTTCTCCATGTCAAGGCCATGAAAAGTGGGTAGAAGTCGAACAAAACTTGGTTTGAAATTGAAATGGATTGAATCTGGAGGAGAAACTACACAAGATGGTGCACTAGTCCTTACCGGATTCATGTAGTCTTTGAGGGTTCTTCGTTGGTTTTGATCATTTTGTTGCAAACAGTTGTCCCCTTCATCCGTGAATATTTCCTCATGATTGTCGCCATGTTTTCTAAGGAAGATGATGTTTTTCTAACAAGTCTACCACTAGATGTTCGTGACCAAATTTTCATGCAAGAAAGAGAGAAGAAAGGAGAGGAAAAGATGAACACACAAAAAATAAAAAATTTAGATCTAAGATGAGAAAAGAGAATACTTACAATTTTGCACGCCAATTTTTACCTTCCCCGGCAACGGCGCCAAAAACTTGACACATCCGAAAAAGGATTGTCTCCCAAGTATAGGAGTGTCGAAGTAATAAAACCCGGTGAGACCGGGGTCGATCCACGAGGAAGGGAATATTAGCGTTACAAATTATAAGATAAGCAAATATAGTGTGAATAATTCAAAGAAATGACAAGATAATATCAATAAATATGTAAGATGGTAGGTGGTATTACCGACCATTCAAATATAAAACAAAAGGCAAAAGGAGGTAAAACCATCCATGGAAATAGGTGGTATAACCAACCATACTAAATTAAAGAACAATTTCATAAGGTGGTAGAACCTACCATAGTAAATAAAAAGTTCATAAACAATAGAATAATTAAAATACAAGAGGAATTAACACAATAACAATGAAGGCTAAGGTTAGGGGATCCGCCCTTGATATTTCAAATAAGGATAATTAACCCATTTTAGTTATATGAATTATATTTGTTTCATTACCAATATTTATACCACTTCTTGTAAATGGGTTCAAGCATCCAATGTGCCAATCACCATATGTCTACAACAAATCAAGGTTCCTAACTAGATTCGTGTCGGTAAGGAAGAACCATACATCATCTAGAAAGGATCCAAGCATTTGATGTGCCAAGGATTGTCGACAATGGATCAAGACCTCCACTTTACGAGTGGTGTCAAGATTGATTAAGAAATTAAATATAAATCATATTGAATAAACATTATAAGATTAAGATTATTAAGCACATATTAAGGGTTAGAGAATCCTTATTCTCATATCAAGGGTTTCACCCTTTCACCTTAGCAAAAGAGAAATTAGAAGAACATTATAATAGAAAGAAAATAAAATGCAAGAAAAAGGAAATTCATTAATAACATAAACACACAAAACACAATACAAGATCCTAGCCAAAGCCAAAATGTTCCAGCCAAGGCCAAGATGCCCTAATGGGTCACAAGGCACCTCTATTTATAGATACATCCAGGGGCAAACTTGTCAAATTACAAGGGCATAATTGTCAAATATTAGTTGTAAATATCTTTGACAATTGGGATCATTAGGCACCGACTTTGACCATCAATTTTGACATCGAAATGTTGTGAATTTTAATCACAGGTCTTCATCAAAGTTGTAGATATTTCTCTCAGCTTTCTAGAACATATTGATTTGCACAATTTGGATACGTATTTTGAGAGATACGGTCCAAATACTGAGGCCTGGTCAGACTGGGCCGAGACTGTAGATGGGTTCACTTTCAAGCCCAATTTTGGTCCACTAAGAGCCCGAATTTGATGATGCTTGTGAAATGCAATCTTGTAGACAATTAAATCAGCTTTCCAAAACATTAAGAATTGCATCATTCTGATCTATAAATAGAGAGTTATGCCCATTTTACCGAACCTGTAACAAAACCAAAATTAAGAGAAATTAATTCCAAAGATGCAAATGCTACAAATATGCTTAAGTTGAGAAATTTAATGACACTATTAATGCAATATGATTAACTAAACTCTTATTAAACATGCATATTTAAGTGTTCATCAATAGCGTTCCTGCTCATCTCGGAATTGTGTCCACAAATTAAAAATTTCACGCTGCACAAGTCCACAAGAATGCGTCTCAAGAGTCACTTGGATATCATCCAAGGACTCCTTACTCAGTCCATCCTTGATGAACTGTAGCTTATCCTCTCGATTGTTAGACAAATATCCCAAAGAGCGGCAACGCTGGTTACAAGTCCATCTTGCACATTTGTGACAAACTTGTAACCTTTTTGCTCTTTCGCTTTTTGGCATAAGAGCTTTTTCCCAAACCTGGCATATGGGAAACAAGATTATCTGAAAACTCACAAGAGAATCGAACCTTGGCTTCAATTAACCATCTTAAATCAGCTGGAATACCCTTACGCATCAACAACCTTAGTCTTTCTGCACGAGCTTTATAAATTTTAAGCAAATCATTTTGAGGAAGAGAGGGAAAATGTTTGTGCAATTTTGAGAGAATGGTATCCATGTGCAGAAAATGAGAGAGAAGAAAAGAAAATGGATGCAAGGTGAGCAACAGTTTTAGGGAACTGAAAAACTGACTTTAAAAGTCACGGAGTACCGTATCCGCCACTTGACCGGAAAACAAAATGCAAACACACAAATAAAATAAAAGCACATAAAATAAAATGAGAACAAACTAGAAATGATAGCAAAATCAAGAATAAAAATAAAAATGAAAATATGGCATAGATGGATAAAATTTGATCAATCATTATAAAGAAATGCGAAAAGAGGAATCTCTTCGAAAGTGATTTACCACGGTCAAAAATATGCCATTGAGGTGGTACCTTTCTTTTTCCTTTATTTGTGAAAATGAAGGAGATTACCACTATCTGAGTTTGTTTGTCCTTAAAGCATGCATTATTGAGTGTGGATGTTTCTTCCTGCCTTTGTTCAAAACATGGCTCCCAACTTTTAATCTCTTTCACCTGTACAAAATCAAGCAATGAAGATTCTTTAGAAGCAATAGGCACTAGTTGCATATTTGCTTCAAATGAACTAGTTAACCCAATTTCTGAAGGACTTGACAAATTCTCATTTTGGATATAGTCTTCCACGTTAATCTTATTAGCTTCCTCAAATTCATCATGCTTGAAAAATTCACTATTGTCAAAATGTTGGTTGTGTTCCTTTGCATGATGACATGAGGGCATAAATGAGGGTTCGGTCTCTTCCTTGTTAGGTGTAGGTTTATTAACCTCTTCCTTACCCTTTAAGATTGATTCATCATCTTTCTCATAAGGGTTAAGAATATGTTCAACCTTACCATCATGAAGAGTACTTATCGAATCTTCATCTAGATGTTGGCCACTTGGATTACTCACATGTGGATTGATGGAGTTTGGCTCTAGTTGAGATGGAAACTCACCTTTCTCATGAGGACTAAGTGCAAATGCAAACTTTTCAAGGGCATCATTCAAGTTCGCCATAGTATAAGCAATTTGACTATTAAAAGCCTCTTGCTTTGTAATGAATGAATTCCATGTTTCTTCAAGATCCTTATAAGATGCATGATCATGAGTTTTTTGAAAATTTTGACATGATTGAAAGGAAGGTTGGTAAGATTGTGCATTATTATCATTCCTCCAATCAAAATTCAAGTGATTTTTCCATCCAAAATTTTGTGAGTGAGGATTAGGATTTGACCTTTGGAAAGTGTTTAAAACGTTGGTCTGCTCATGGAGACTTTTCCTAAAGGTAGGCACAATTGGGCAATCATCCGTAGGATGATCACTAGAATTACAAGTTTGACAGACAGTTTCTTGCATAGACCACATTTCTAAGTCCTTGACTTTCCTAGCTAGGGATGTAAATTTAACATGTAGATCATGATTCTCCCTAAAGTTATATATGCCTCTACTAGACGTTCTTGGTACCTCATAAGTGCCAGCATTGTTCCAATTTTGGGCATTTTTCGCTAGTAAGTCTAGGAAATCCATGGCTTCATCAGGGTCTTTATTTTCAAATTGTCCATTACACATTAATTCCACCATTTGCCTAGCTTGATGTGTAAGACCTTCATAGAAAATTAAAACTAGTTCCCTTGTTTCCAAACCATGATGAGGACAAGTATTAAGCAATGCTTTATACCTATACCAACATTGGTAAAAGGTCTCTCCTTGTTTTTGAGTGAAATTGATAATTTGCACTTTGAGAGAATTTGTTCTATAGGGAGGAAAGAATTTTTTAAGAAATTGTTGTTGCATTTCATCCCATGAGCTAATGGATCCGGACCTAAGATTTTGTAGCCATATTTTAGCTTTATCTTTTAAAGAAAAAGGAAAAAGCTTTAATTTAAAGATGTTTATGCTACAATTTAGGTCATTATAGGTATTGCAAAACTCTTTAAATTCTCTCAAGTGCAAAAATGGGTTTTCAACATCTAGGCCATGAAAGTGGGGTAAAAATTGAATGAAATTTGATTCATGGTCAAAATATTTTGCATCACGAGGGAAGATTATGCATGATTATGCACAAGTTTTTCTAAGATTTAAGGAGTCCATTAACATTCTTGGTTGGGTTTGAGCATGTTTTTCAAAGAAGATGAGTGGCACCTAACAATTCTACCAACTAATGCAAAAAGAAAGAAAAGATGAACATATGCAAGAAAGAGAAAAGAAAAGAGAAGAAAAGATGAATATACAACAAAGAAAAAAAATTAAGATCTAAAATGAGAAAAGAGAATACTTACAATTTTGCACGCCAATTTTTACCTTCCCCGGCAACGGCGCCAAAAACTTGGCACATCCGAAAAAGGATTATCTCCCAAGTATAGGAGTGTCGAAGTAATAAACCCGGTGAGACCGGGGTCGATCCACGAGGAAGGGGATTTAAGCGCTACAAATTATAAGCTAAGCAAATATGATATGGATGCTTCAAAGGGATGGCAAGATAAGATGGTAGGCGGTATTACCGACAATTCAAATATAAAACAAAAAACAAGAGGAGGTAAAACCATCCATGGAAATAGGTGGTATAACCAACCATAGTAAATTAAAGAACAATTTCATAAGGTGGTAGAACATACCATAGTAAATAAAATAAAAAGTTCATAAACAATAGAATAATTAAAATACAAGAGGAATTAACACAATAACAATAAAGGCTAAGGTTAGGGGATCCGCCCTTGATATTTCAAATAAGGATAATTAACCCATTTTAGTTATATGAATTATATTTGTTTCATTACCAATATTATACCACTTCTTGTAAATGGGTTCAAGCATCCAATGTGCCAATCACAATATGTCTACAACAAATCAAGGTTCCTAACTAGATTTGTGTCGGTAAGGAAGAACCATACATCATCTAGAAAGGATCCAAGCATTTGATGTGCCAAGGATTGTCGACAACGGATCAAGACCTCCACTTTACGAGTGGTGTCAAGATTGATTAAGAAATTAAATATAAATCATATTGAATTAACATTGTAAGATTAAGATTATTAAGCACATATTAAGGGTTAGAGAATCCTTATTCTCATATCAAGGGTTTCACCCTATCACCTTAGCAAAAGAGAAATTAGAAGAACATTATAATAGAAAGAAAATAAAATGCAAGAAAAAGAAAATTCATTAATAACATAAACACACAAAACACAATACAAGATCCTAGCCAAAGCCAAAATGTTCCAGCCAAGGCCAAGATGCCCTAATGGGTCACAAGGCACCTCTATTTATAGATCCATCCAGGGGCAAACTTGTCAAATTACAAGGGCATAATTGTCAAATATTAGTTGTAATAATCTTTGACAATTGGGATCATTAGGCACCGACTTTGACCATCAATTTTGACATTGAAACGTTGAGAATTTTAATCACATGTCTTCATGAAAGTTGTAGATATTTCTCTCAGATTTCTATAACATATTGATTTCCACAATTTGGATACATATTTTGAGAGATACGGTCCAAATACTGAGGCCTGGTCAGACTAGGCCGACACTGTAGATGGGTTCATTTCAAGCCCAATTTTGGTCCAATAAGAGCCCGAATTTGATGATGCTTGTGAAATGCAATCTTGTAGATAATTGAATTAGATTTCCAAAACATTAAGAATTGCACCATTTTGATCTATAAATAGAGAGTTATGCCCATTTTACCGAACCTGTAACAAAACCAAAATTAAGAGGAATTAATTCCAAAGATGCAAATGCTACAAATATGCTTAAGTTGAGGAATTTAATGACACTATTAATGCAATATGATGAACTAAACTCTTATTAAACATGCATATTTAAGCGTTCATCACTGGGCCATTCCATAAAATCTTTAAGAAAGGGCCCAATCTCGTATTTGATGGTTGGCATGGCGATAGGCTTTGCTTCTATGACTACCTCCCCCGTTGTTGAAAACACTGAGCGAGAAGGATAAGGGGAAGGGGCACACAAACAATGTCATTGCGCAGGGATGTGATTCGCAAAGCTGGGGCAAACAAAGTTGTTCGCCCTACCGGATTAGGAACGCGAAGATCTTTCCTTCGAAAGGATACCCGAGAAAGGAAAAGCTATGCTATTGATCGACCCTTTCATAGTGACTTCGAATCAATAGGCCTCTTCCCTTTTTGCATTTTGGTTGAGGGGGGCCGAATAGAGAATGAAATGTAGAAATAGGGGAAGTGTTCAAAATCTAAATATGTATTTTTTTAAAGGCTATTCGCCCTACCAAAGTGCCAAAGGCTTTCCAGGCTTAACCTCCATAACGACCTAAAAAAAGGCTTTCAGTAGCGCCTTTGGAATCTAAGCCTTTTGAAGCGCTAGTAGGTGTAGCTGTGGGTAGGGCTTTCATTCTTATCGCTCTGGGTTCTGATCTATATGACTTTTGTGAGGTACAAAGTACACCTATTTCGTAGAGAAAGGTAGTAACCTAGCCTTTAAGAGTCTATTCCAGGGGGGAGCCCTCTCTCTTATCTATCAATGGGAAGATCTTCATGCACAGCATGATAAGGAATCCTAGAAAGATCTCATGAGACGCACCCACTAATACTACGAAAAAAGCCTTATCCTTTTCCTTCACTACTAGGAGAGTAAGCAACCTCTATTAGCCCCAGACCTTGAGTCGAATTGATCGTGTCATGTGCAACATCTATCAATGATGGTTGATTAATGTCCATTGATTTACACTCATTTTCCCTTCCCAACTACGAATAAGATGGAGAGGATCCTGAAAGCCCCCAAACCAATAATAGAAACAAAAGTCTTTCGGTTCACTCCCTGTTCTCTCTTAAATAAAGCTCACCCTTGAGCTTTGGGTAGGTCGGTCGGGTCTTTTCTTTCCTTGTTGTTCTGTTCCCATCACAAGAAAGATGTACGGAAGAAGCATGCCCAGCGTGCAGAGGATCCGTTAAGGCTTTCTATTGTCTGGGTAGGGAATCGTACAATCGTTTCCCTTATTGTATTGAATCAATCAAAAAGGAGGTCAGTGCTATGCCCCCTATTGTTTGATTTAATATTGACCAGGGATGAGCCTTGGCTTTCATAGGTCCTTGGTTTGAACTCCCGCAGTGGTCCTTGCTTTTAATAAAGTGGAGCGGGGCCAATTTCTTGTACTTGCTCAATGTGCCCCCCTTTCGTCGAGTGCCCCACTCGATTCACTGGGCTGTTAGCCTGCCAAGCAGTTGCCCGCAGCTCCTACCACCTATCGGAGCGCTTGTTATCCTCACTATTCTCTTTGCCTAGGCCCCTTCTATTGCTCTAGCCATAAGCTATGGCAACTCTAGCTTGTAACCATATGGGCCCGCCCTACGAGGCCAGAGTGGGCTCAGTAGTCAGCCTCCATTCGAATCACATTAGGGGTTCTTTTGCTTTTGCCAGATCTAGAGAGATACTACAAGTCCTCTGTCCCAGATTCCATCATCACAACCATCTAGTTCACCAGTACTACCAAAAAGTCTTAGGCTTGTGTTACTGTTATTGATGGTTCATTATCTTGGATCACGAAGGCCCTAATTATCCTTCTGGTTTCCATTCCCATCATTGTATTAATGATAAATCCCCTCGTGCTCTGCCATAAGAACTTGGAGTCCGCATCAGGGTGAAGGTAAGGTAAAGTTGTGATTCTTGCTCAAAAAACAAACCAAACATATTCGAGTTATAGGCTTATCCAACCCGACAATATTCATGAGTCACTTGTTCAACTATCCCTCATATACACGATGGAGAAGTACCATGCATGGTTGCCCCCCCATCCTTTCTTTCTCTCGGTCCCACCCAAAAAGAGAGACGGCTTAGCCAAAAAAAGGGAGCCCCCCTGCACGAGCCTTACTTTTTTAGTAAAGTCAAGCTTTAGCTTTGGCTTCTTAAAGACTACAGAAATCGACCAAAAAAATGGGGGACTTTTGCAACGGGCTATGCCACCTAAACCAACTGAGGGAAGTCACATCTGTCCAATCACAATCACCTGCAATGTCATGACCACATTGGTTTACCCTTTTTTTCTTTTTTTGTTCTACGGACAGTCACCCCTCCAAAAAGAAAAGTTATAAATATGGAAATTTCTTTGCCATTTGAATTAGAGAATTTATGGAGGAAATAAGGTTTTAAATTTCTAGAAACGGCACGATTATATAGCAAAAGGGAATAAGCCACGCCTAAAATCATCCCAAGTGCTGCTAATGTGGCTACTAAGCTATTTCTTTGGAAAGCTCCTACTAAGATGGGAAATTGGCCGATAAAGCTGCTAGTACCAAGTGAACTCATATTGGCCAAAGTAAAAGAGAAAAAAATGGTAAGGAGATTCGACATGGTGCTTACTAAACCTCTGTAATATCTGACAAGTCGAGTCTTACGTCGGTCATATAGAACAACAACACATAGAAAAATAGCTGGAGTCTTAACATTGGTTGAATGCTACCTCCAATTCCTTGTATGTTCGATAAAGCCAAAGATTCCCCCCCACTGACTAGAGTACACTGATTACCCCCTAAACCATAC
Organism: Boswellia sacra; assembly: GCA_013180625.2. Taxonomy (NCBI): domain Eukaryota; kingdom Viridiplantae; phylum Streptophyta; class Magnoliopsida; order Sapindales; family Burseraceae; genus Boswellia; species Boswellia sacra. The sequence continues at coordinate 63,787 of SNVD02015542.1, read as the reverse complement.
AAGATAGTTATCACTTATCATACGACTTTCTAACTTCACATTTTTTTCTAGTCGTTCCACTTTGTCAATCGATGGTAGTATAAGAGATCTGTAACCCCCCAAAGTTATTTACATAATGGTTCTCGCTTCCTACCCATAGTTAGCATGTATCTCCCTGGGTCATACTTGAGTATCACATCATAGACCCCCACCCCAACTCTATCTTCTTTATCAGTGAATCAAAACATAGTGCATAGGTACTCTTCAATGTAGCAGGGACAAGATGATATGATATACTACGATCACGTACAAAAGTGTTGCCCTTCAACTCGATAATATGGAACCTCTCAATAGCTCCTGTTCCTTAATGAGGTCCTATCAGGATAGGTAGGCCCAAGCCTTTCCCTTCCCCCTAACCAAGCCCCATTGTTGACAAATAGGAGTTTAGGCTATAAAAGAAAGGGACCAACCCCCCATTGGGATTTTACTTTCCTTATCTATATGCATACTACGTCAGCACTAGCGAAAAAAAAGTCGGCTTTTTTGAAGAAGAAGGGGTGGACCGAGTACTTTGGGAGTTATATTTTGATCGAGTTTACCGTACCTTTCGGCCTTTCTATTACATGACTGTAATATTTTGTTACATTCTGTCGTAGTTTCGCTAGAAATAAAAGGTTTCATATGAGCTCTGGTTCTATGGCGTGGTGGGAAGACCGATAGGGGATTGGCTCTAGGTGTAGATGGGGTAAAATCCATAGGGGTTATAAAAATACATAGGCCTCTTTCATTCTCTTTTGGATGAATGGGGTGGTTTTGATAGTGCTTTCCGATCTACGATCCTCCAAAGTGAAAGGTTAGGCAGGTAGTATAGGCACTCTGACTTCCAGCTATGTGTTGTGTGGCTCCAACAAAGCGAATGAAGGCAAGCTCTTTGAGCTTATTGGTGAGCTTATGCTTGCTCTCAGCCTTATTTCTTTGATTATAGGTGGGTGGGTAACCCCCTATTATAGATTCCATTCATAAGGGTAATTTTCTGTTATGGTGGTGCTTTGGTTAGGCCGACTACCATACTATAGGCTACTTCTAGCTTCTATAGTGGCCTTTCCACTTTGGTGTAGTTTTACTTTCTACTTAATGATTATATCAAACAAAGGTGAGCAGTGTAAGCCCTTCTCCAGCCCTTCTCCACCTTAGAGATTAAACGTCAACTTAACTTATTGCCTATTATTGTTCGATCTAAGACAGCACTGATAGCTTATAGTGAATAGCCCCCTTATGAAACCAACGAAAGTAGCCTTCGATACCTAAGAAGGTTTGGAACCCTTGCTACTATGATAGAAAGCCGTTTCCTTGTTGCCAAACTCTTCGCCTTTCTTTTGAATCAAAGTGTTGTATTTTAGTCGGTTGGGGAAAGCTACCATTTATACAATAGTTTCGCTTCTCCTCTTGCTTATGGCAAAGCTTCTACTTTGCTTGCTTCTCTCGCTCTTGTTTGCTTGAAGGCTAATTTTTGCCAAGTCCAAAAGCTTCTGTCAAAGCGAAAGATCTAATCCAACAGAAATCTCACATATTGAGCATAGTTGATATACAGCTACGGCTAGGTGATCATACTAGAAATAACTTTTATATGCATAGAGAAATGCCCTACAGATATACAGATAGAATAGATGATCGTGGATAGACTTCCATTGATTCTTGTTTTGGGGCTCATCGATCCAAATGAATCATTCTTCTGGTCTCTCTTTGCCCCGAAAACTGACCCATAGCATAATGCCCATTCGCTTCACGCGTCGGAAAGCAACGAAGTGAAGCAGCCGCAACACATTTTTTCTTAGCTGGATCTCGTTGGTGCCACGTAAACGGTAGGTAGGCCATAGATGTGTGACATTTAGAGTGGTCATTCATGCACCTTACCCCAATGGAAGAATGACTGATTTATTCCCCTGTAGATCATGGCCTTACCCTGATGGCCAGCAGGGGATTCAGTATAGCAGCTCACATTTGTTTACGTTGTGTATTTCTGCTGGACTGGATACGTGTTAGCTGTAAGAAGTATGGTTTCGAATGTGACTTTGGTTTGCCAGTTCAACCACAACTCCTCGCTTTACGTTAGTAGACCTACAAGTTAGGCCAGGGCTCCAGACTCTTTCCTTCTGTGTGGGACGATGCCAAGGATAGAAAGGAATGCGTCGAGGCATCAAACAACAACAACACAACTCCATTTTATTTTGGCTTTTCCCTTCATAAGATGAGCCTAGTGCATTGGACCGATGGATAAAAGAACTAAGCTGGCCCAAAAAGAACTTGGCCGCTCTACGTACGATGTAGACTCCATCAGATACATATCGATTTCTTTCTAATGGATCAATAATCGATAGTTATCTCATCAATAGATAGAAATAGGGGATTTCTCCTTAATATTGATAGATTCCCTCTCCATCCATTCCTACTCTTTGGATTTATCAGAACAGATTGGGCTATCTATCAATTGATTTGAAAATAGCACGTTCATATCACTTTTCATTCATTTTTTCCTCGTTAACATGGCCGCTATAAGAAGAAGCAGGCGAAGCAGCTAGAAGCAAGCGCTTTTAGCCCTTTCATTCTTATTTACGAATGAATTGGGAAAGCCAACAAAAAGATTTGATTCAGACTTCATGGAGTCAGTGTTGTTGTTGCCTACGCGTAGGGCCACCCTCACTCCCGTCATAGGGCACTAAGAAGCTACTTTTGTTTTTGGAACAAATGGTAGTAATTTGCTGATGCCTCAAATCAAGCTTTTGTTATAACATGCTATGTTTTCTCCCCCATTGCTAGTAGGTTGATGGGTCGCACGCCTGGCACACATATTTTGGCCTTATGTGTGCACAATTCAAAATAGGTGACCTAAAGCCGCCACCCGACTAAATATACCACTAGTCACCAGATACATATGGACTATCAAGGAGTAAGCAATGATCTTCTTAAGATTGATTTGTCTTGAATTATATATTATAGTAATCTCTCTTAAATTATAAATGAAAGGAGTGAAACAAAGTGTCGCTTTGGGAAACATGGGTATTGAAAATCTTAAAAACCCGTGGGTTCCCAATTTTAAAGGAATTCCTACCAAGATGATGGATTCTATCGTAGATGCCTCTACATGAGCTTCGGGTAACCAAATGTGAACTAGTACCATAGGCACTTTGACAGAAAAATAGGTGAAAGAAGCAATCCATAGAAAGATTTGGTGCTGCTCACTAAATTCTGTGGTTAATGGGATTTGTAAATCGGTGGTTCCTATTTGGAAAAGAATCAACAGAATAGTAAATAGCATAAAAACATATCCAAGTAAAGTGTAAAGGAAAAACTGATATGCTGCTTTGGTGTTTCTTTGTCTCGAACCCCATACCCCTATAATAATGGTAGAGAAAAGGGTAGCCGCAAAGCAGAATTAATTGGTGGTGGTTGGTCGATGCTCCAGTAGGTAGCTACTTCTTTCTCAGGGAACCATATGTGAGACTTTCACATCATACAGCTCCGTTATGAGCTTCCATCACTAGCCTTTGTTAATAGAGCACTATCTATGCATGTATTTTCAGTTTGGACTCATGAATCTTTTACTTTTCAAGTGGTGGTGAACAAGGCCGCTTACGTTGTGGGAGATGCTCGCTTGTAGGGCTCCATCTGCTTCTCGCTCGAAAGAACCACCCACTAGCCAGTCAAACTAGTGGGGGCCCCATCAGAGACATACTGAAAATAGTGCCTTTCAAACTGAACACAATGGCCATCTTCCAAATCAAAAGCAAAATGGGCTCGTTGGCTGGAAGAAAGATGGAGATGGAATACAGCTTGTAGAGCACACGTAACGCATAGTCGGGTTGCTCACGCAGCGAATCTCTCTCTCTTTCTCTCTCTTTATCTATACATAGAGAGAGATGTGAAATTGATAGCCTTATGTTATAGCCACCCCTTGACTTACGGCGTTTACACTACTACTATTGTGATGTGAGCGGTTCAAATAGGTTTGATCTTTCCTAATTATCCTAGCCAAAACTTATATGCAGCACTTATGCAGAAGTGCATACATAAAGGTTTGGAACTCTTTTCTTATCTGATAAGGATAGGACCCTACTCTATTCTTGAACCTTTTGCCCACATTTCCTTTTGAAGGGGGCCAAAGAAATGTCTCCACATGTTGTCAATAGTCTTTCTTCGAAATTATATTAAACGGGTCAATCACCCGCTCTTATTTGTTTTAGCTACTTATATTAAGGTCTCCTCGCCAAGAGCTCCTCGGTGATGACAAAGGAACCAACCAGCTTGTTGTGGTAAGGTAGTTTTTTTTTTTCACAGTGAGACTTAGATGATTATCCCTACCCTCAGTAGCTTATGAGTTTACGTCCATCCTTGGTCAGGTATAGTTTCCTTTCGATTTCTCCCTTGTAGTCGTTACCCGAATTTGCGCAAGTGCATCCACACCCCCCAAACTAACTTGAAGAGGAACCCATTCTCGCAGATAAACACAACCCTACACACACCCCCTTCCTACATATCCGTACAAGACTCGAGTAGGCCAACAAGGTCCTATGAGGTACCCATTACTCAGAGTACCCTTCCAAAAGGAAAAAGATGTGTCTGTCATAAATGCTATGCTTACACACAAGACTACCCCCTCTCCCTGAAAGCTTCACGAGGACTACTTTACAATGATGGACAATCGCCCGTAAGGGGTTTACTGCACAAGGCCCCTACAAACAAAAAGCTTTATCCTAGTGAGTAGAAGATACTCAGCTCCGAACAACATGTGGATTAGCACACTTTCTGGAAAAAAATAGAATAGTAGAGGATCTAGCATGCAAAACACGGCGATCATTAGAAATTCACGAATTAGAAATTCTATAATATACTTTTTCCCATAACTTCTCATACTAGTCCAACCCACTAAAACGCAAATAGGGATCAAAAATGTGGTCAAATCTCGAAAAATAGAGAGATACCATCTATAACCGAATCAAAATTGATGTTTTCATAAGGAAGCCAGTGAAAGCTTTCCACAAATTGAGATTTGGCCGAGAAATAAGGAAATGCAAAAAAGTAATAAGAGAGGCACACAAACCAATCAAATGTATCAGTCATATTCTTGAATTTGGAATGAAAAGAGGAGTAATGCTTCCTAGCACGGGACATAGAATATGACCACTTAGATCAAAATAGCATTCATAGAAATGTTCTAACATAAAGTAGAATCGAACATTGAATAAATTAGTTGACAACAGTAAAAAAGATGGTTACCTAATTCCAATACAATGGGGGTCTATCAATGCAATTCAGCTGAACACTGTGATTAATGAGTGGGTAGGTGGGTTAGGTGCACCTCTCGCCCAATGGGAAGTAATGAGGCTAGTCTCCCCCTTGGTAGTAGTCCTTTCTCGTGTATGCACCTTTATTTGGATTCTTTTTATTTTTAATTATTTATCCAATAGAGAATCTTTCTAAAAAAATCTCTATGGCAAAACACAATTCGTCGATTTTAACTAAGGTGCACCTTGCCTTTTTTCAGGTCGCTTCATTATGCCTATTCAACTAGTGGGGCATTGGTCATAGCCAATATTCGTCGAAGAAGAGGAAGTTTTGTCTTTCTTTCAATCCAACTACGAGAATAAAGAAACCACTCAAAAATGAAAGTTAGATAAAGAAGTTCTAGTAAGAACTAGCACTAGACTTCTTCCCTCTTTTTACTGTTCCTCTCTTCTTTTGTTTGTGCTTCCACTCGGGCTTTTCATTCTGTTTTATGAAGACCTAAGGAAATTTTGATAAGAATCAATGTAGAAAGGTGTGGAACTTTCCCCATCACACATAAAAAATCTGGGATGACAGTTTTCGAAAGACGAGTAAAAGACGGGTAAGGGGAAGGCTCTTGAAACGAAACGAGACTAGAAGGAACATAGGAATTAGCACTATTCCTATAAGTGCTTTTGTCTCGAAGAGCCAAAAACGAGGCAACCCTCTTTCTCTATCTTGGTCTTGGTTTAGCTTCATCATATATCGATCCAGAGACAATTTGGATTGATTTTAGTGTGGATTAAGGAGCCGCTCCTCCATGTTATGGCTGTGGGGGTAGGGGCTGTCATCGCCTGATAGAGGCAGAAGCCGGGGCCACTAGAGTTATCTTTATTGAGTATGCCAATGGAAAGAGGAGGAGAGACAACTCAAATGCTAGCACAAAAATAGAAAGTGTCATGCCGTTTAAAGTGGAATTCTTCTAAGATCCATTGCTTGATTTTGCATGCTTTGCTCCCAAAATGCAGAGAGACCTGCGAGGGCGGATTTGGGTTGGTTGGTCTAGAAAGTCATGGGAAGAGGTAGCCTAAGTGAAATAAAATAATTGACTGCTAGTGCTACTATAGAATTTTATGAATCACGCACGACACATTTTTTATATCTCCTTTTTCTACAAGGTGAACAGCTTAGCTTACGACACAAGGTATTCACTACCACATCGGCTGGCTGGTGCATTAGCCTTAACGTACGTAATAGGGTCGAGAGGTATGACTCTTTGCTTCGATTAGAATGCCCTATATCTCATGGTGACACACAGAGCGTGGCATTTCCTTTTAGAAATAGAAAAATAGATAGTTCGTATAACTTCTAACCAAAAGATTCGTAAAGAATGAATCAAGTACCATTCAAAGAGTGCATTGCCTCTTCTTTTTGCATGAAGAATAGAAGAGAAGAGAAGGGCTTTGTATAGACTCCCTTGAGCCGCATTCGTCTGTCGCCCTAAGCTCACCATTATTTCATTCTATTTATGGGTTATAGCTACAAAGAACTTATACATGGAGCTATGTCGACTTGACCAAATGATTAGGTATACCACGCCACGTATCATCCCCAATTTCCATAGAAGAAAAAAAAAAAGAAAAGATATAGTGATCGTGCTTTAAGACCTTGTTTGTTTCTACTTGATGTTATTTTCCTCGTTTTTTTTTTTTTTTACATTACATAAGGTACCTTGCTTACTTAGCGCTTGTGCTAAGGATCTATTCAGAGTCAAACCGAAATTATAAATAAAAAAACCTTTTCCTTATTAGCCGGAGTACAAGTGTACTCCTTGATCATAAGTTTCAGCCCGTTCCTAGCTTGCCTTGCTATCAGGTTGGCCTTTCTACTTAAATAAGTAGTATTCCACTTGTACAGTAGGTGTATGGGCTAGCCCATGGTGCGGTTAGCTATGATATACTCAACTTCTTATTTGGTATAGTAGGTCCATCTATAACATCTAGTGGCGACCTCATGGGCACGTTCCTCTTTGGGTTGGTCTAGTCTAATCGAAGTCAACTGACTCACATGGAATACGCAGTGAGTTTTCACCGAGCCGATTGCTTAAGTCTATAGGCTACCTCTCCTTTTCTGCTGCTCTACGAGGTATATTTCCTCTTCCTTTAACCGGGCTAAGCCTTTAGTTTAATTAGGTTTGGTTTAGGCCATTGCGATCCTACCACCTCTTAGCAAAGTAGGCTAATAGGCAAGCCCCCTCTTCCCGCAATGGTGTAGGGTGAAGGCTGTTGCCCCATGGCCAACTCAAAGGGTCAGAAGTTCGTCCGACACGAAGCTTTTTGGTTGTTAAGTTATAGCAGCACTGAACAACATCCAATAAAACAGCTATAGTCCTTCTGGTTTGCACTAAAATGCCTTAAGTAACCCTCGAGGAGTCTGCTTATTCCCTCCATTTGAGCTTTCAAAGATATACCAGCGTAGGCATCTTACCATCATATATCGACAGTCGTCTTCTAACATTACCAACCTTTAAATATCGGGTTTCCATTATTTTCACATAACATAAAATATTTTCATCATCAGAAACAATCGGATTTCCAAGCTCTTGCATTGCATTACCAAAAGAAAAAAAAATGAAAATGAAAAAGAACAAGAAGATAGATTACTCTTGTGACTTGAAATGAACTTTTCTCCGTGGACAAAAGAAATAACGATGGATTCCTATGGAGTATCCATGAATAAGAAGATTCAATTAGACGACGAATTCCTATATGGTCCAAGGAAATCAAAGGTCTGCTTCCATGATTTCATCTATATCAAATCTTAATATCAGAATAGCTTATATAGTCATATAGTCATGATTCAATTCACGTCCACTGACTTTTGATTTCTTTCTAATTTTTAGAATCTGATTAGAAAAATGGAGAAGTAGGAAGACTTTATCGATTCATAATGGTTATCTAGAATATCCATGTCCCAAAACATAAAATATGAATAATAACATGAGGAGTATATCCTAAAGTATGAGTTTACTACATTTATATAATTATAAAATATATGTTAGATTATTCTAATTAATATATATTAGATTTTTCTATATAAATATATATTTAATTAGAATAATCTACGTGTCTCTATTACAACACGATGAAATGAAATGAATGGTTTTGAAAAATAATTTTTAGGTTGTACGCCTTATTTTCTGGGATTATAGTTGAATCGATCAGGGCACCGCCCTGTCAAGGCGGATGCTGCGGATTCGAGCCCTATTAGTCCCGGCCTAGGCTAGGATTCGATGAATCGATCAATTTATCTCTCCATTTTATATGAAGAGGAGAGAAAAGGAGCATGATCTAATTCATAGCAGGAGGATCCTTCTTTTGTTCGCATTTCTCATCAGATAAATCAAGTCAAGGAATCCAAATGACAACAACTAATATTGATTGTTAGAAGAGCGACACATGTAGGTTAGTACAATCAGGGGTATCACCATATTCAGGATTCAAAGAGATAGCGTACTAGTCTGGCTTTTTTTTATTGTTCTCGATCCATCGAATAGAGTAGCAAAATGGATTTCCAGGGAGCACAACACTTTTTTTTTATGACTCGCAATTAACTTAAACATAGTTACCCTGATAGAGTACTTTTTAGATTCAACCCACCCTAGCTTTGATTTTTTGCAACATATATGACTAATTGGGAAAAATCTATCTATCGTATGAAAAAAATGAATTGCACACAGGATTCTTGATGTATGCGTCCCAGTCTAAGGAAGGGGAATACTGATAAAAGATCGAAGATCCACTCCAACTTCTTGTGATTCGAGACTGGAAAGGAATATAATATAAAATTAAATTAAAAAAAAAACTAGATGATGAGATTACGGAATTACCAAGCTTTTATTGCTACTGTATTGTTTGTTCTAGTTTCTACTGCTTTTTTAATTTAAATTTATTTAAAGTAATAAAGTAAAGAAAAGTATAGTAATTATAGTAAAAACCTAAAGTCAAAATGATTCATTTGAATGAATGTGGAGTTATTTATTAGTTCTTATCAAATGATGAAAGAAATGAAAGGGATTACAATTCAAACTCTTAAATGAAATGAGTGGACTGGATTGAATCAGCAGTATATAGATCCAATATAATAGATAGTATAGTAGAAATATTTGTATCTACATATATTTGCATGTAAATATATGTAGATGTACATGTAAATAGCACTCTAATTCTATTTCTTCGCTACGCCTATTTGTCTTTCTTTCGATCAATTCAAAATAATCCAACGTCAACTGCTGTACTATAATTCATAGGTTTTATTGTATTGATCCCGGGTTTTATCGAAACAATGGAAGAATAGTATGGGCATATAAAAAAATAAAATAAAACAAGCAAGTCATCCTTTTTTCTACTTTTTTTCTATAAGAATAAATCACCCATCAAATATTGAATGATTGAGCACTTAGATCCTATCCCGAGTGTTGATACACATTATCTTCAATTTTTTCTAAAACTCCAAATTGGATTTCCCCTTTGGCCTATCCAATCTACTAATTCACGACCCAGTTAGTAGACACTACACTAATAGGGTAAGGTAAGTTAGGTAATTAGAAAGGATTTTGAGTCTTCCTTAAAACCCCTCCTTGGTTCCTAGGAGCAATGATTTACAGTCCTTTAGAACAACCTTTTGATCCTTAGATTTTTGATCCCTTGCTTTCGTATTTTTGAATCTCACAATTGAATCTTACTACCCAAGCTGATCCTATTGGCAACAGGTAAATGATGCTTATGCGGGATCTCGGTGCCTTCTATTGAAAGAATAAAAGTTGAGTTCGAGTTGTTATAATGCCAGATTAGAAAAGTTAAAAGCAGTAACGGACTTGCTCATAGGAATCAGGCTTGCTTTGAAGTGGGTAGACATAGCAGGGCCATTTGAAAGAATATAGGAAAAAGAGCTACTAGAGAAAACTTATTACACTGGATTCTCAATTCCATGTAATATACAGTCAGTTTGAATTGACCTGGTTAGCTAGATAGTTCCTTTCACTACCGTCGTAAGGTTCAACCAACTATTAGTTTGCTTTAACAAGATTTCACTTTAGTGGACTCGACGCAAAGTTGGTGATGTTAGCCCTAAGGCTGCATGATAATTTTGATGATAACAATACACATTGATTCATAAGGTGTTACTAATATGTTTATTTATGTGCAAGAATAAGATTCAATGAAATATTTGTAAAATCAAGAGGAGGCTTATTAAAATAAAGTGTTGAAGCTAAGGAGAAGACTACATGTTAAAGGCACCAAAGTTTAAGAACAAGGATTGACTCAAGGAATGTGACATATGAGTAATGTTCAATCAATTGGTCATATATATCCCTATAGATGCCCAAATAATGTGATTCTTGAGCCTTTGGAAAGCTTACTCAATTTATAACATTTCATGTGTTTTAAAGAAATTCAAATTTCAAGTGCAAGGTTGTCCAAATCACCATGCAATTTGAAAGACAAATGGAAGCAGTTGACATGAGCATCAAATACTCTTTTAGACATATCTTGAGGTAGAAATATCAAAATGACTTGATTATTGTGGCATTGGAAAGAGGACTTAATGAGTCACATTTCATATGTTTTGAAGAAATTCAAATTTCAAATGAAAGGCTCACATAATTGACATGTAATTCGGTGGACTGACACAGAGAAGAAAAATCAACTCGTATGAGCACCGAATGATGTTTTATCCATATCTTGAGATAGGGATATCCAAATGCTTTGATTATTAATATTTTGGAAATCTTATTCAAATATGCAGATCATTTATGTTTTGAATAAATTCAAATTTCAAATAAAAAACTGACAGAATTATCATTCAATTCAGTGGATTGACACAAGGAAGAAAAATCAAGTTACATGAGCACCGAATGGTGTTTTGGCCATATCTTGAGATAGAGATGTTCAAATGACTTGATTCTTAATGCGTTAGAAATCAATTTGGAAGATCTTTTATGTTTTGTAGATTTTCAAATTTCAAACAGGACATTGACAAAAATGGTAGACAAAATTATGGTTTTTTATGGTGGGCAGAAAATTTGGAGTTGGTGTCTTCACTTGATTAAGTTCATCCCATTTGCCTATAAAAGGAGCCCTTCTCCCATGCATTCAGGAAGACAAAGAGAAAAGAAGAGAAGTATCTATCAAGCAAAAACCAAGAGAAATATCAAGTCTAGAGAGCTTTTATATTCTTTATCGACTCTTTGAAGAGAGTTGTACTTTTATTATAAAAATTTTATTTGTTCTTGTATTATGGTGAGAGTGAGATCTTATTGTAAAGGATAAAAGTTATCCTTGAGAGAACTCTTTCCTTGGTAAGGTTGTTCATTAAGAAGAACTCTTGGTGTGGTGTTATCAAGGGTTGAAGGAAGTTGCCTTGGTGAGGTTGTTCATCAATAAGAACTCTTGGTGTGGTGTTATCAAGGGTTGAAGGAAGTTGCCTTGGTGAGGTTGTTCATCAAGAAGAACTCTTGGTGTGGTGTTATCAAGGGTTGAAGGAAGTTGCCTTGGTGAGGTTGTTCATCAAGAAGAACTCTTGGTGTGGTGTTATCAAGAGTTGAAGAAAAAGTCTTGGTGAGGTTGTTCATCAAGCAAGTTGTAAAGATTTCTACAACTTAGTGGAAAGCTTAGCTCGTGGAGCTAGGAGCCCGTGGACGTAGGCAAGGTTTGCCGAACCACGTAAATTGAGTTTACACTCTCTCTATCCCTATCTCTTTACATTAACTTGCACTTGTGATTGTTCTTTATTTCTATTCTCTTGATTGCATTCTATTTTCATTTTTTACCTTTATTCTCAAAGGAAGAATTAAATAATTTTGATCTTTCAAGAAAAGTTTTCTAAATCCGTTTTTATAAATAAAAACCCAATTCACCCCTCCTCTTGGGTTGCCATACCTGGGTCAATAGGTGAAACCTGAGCGTAACTATGTCACATGAAGTAAGGAACCTGTGCTATCTTTTTTAGACACCTTCTCTGATTATTCCCTGAAGCACAAGAGCTAGGGTAAACTCGTTAGTTGGATAGCTATAGTGCAAAGTTTAAGGATGGAATATATATATCGCTTTTCTAAGAGGACCAAGGAAAAGGGAAGGAAGGAGATATAGAGCCATTGAGTGGCAACTAGTTCTTCGGTGCTCTAAAAAACAACCTTCTATGCACTATCAGAGCCACTCATCCCTTCTCCTTTCCTTTCAGTCAAGGTCTAACCTAACCTCAAGCAGCTAATGAAAGGGAATACCTTATAAGAAAATCGACTATAAGCCCTAAGAGCCAGCAAGCAAACCTCCCTTACCAGCCTCTTAATCTATAAAAAAAATGCCCTTTCTCCTTTGATCAGGAAGCTGGTGTGTAGAGTGTTGTAAGGGCAGCATAAGATCGTGCGGGTTGGGCTCCCTATTTCTTCTTGCTTTTCAAAATTTTCTTATTTGCTATGCTCTCTTAACGTAATCCTGGGGAGTGGGCTTATAGTCCAGCCTTTCAAGCCCTACTAAGTAAAGAGGATCGTGCCTTGGCAAAATTATCGGCACAAGCTTTCCTTGTAAGCTAATCCCCAGACCCAGCCTTACTAAAATAATGGGTGAATTTTCATCTTCACCAGCATTTTCCAACCGATTGAGCTCATCTTCATTCTTTTGGGTGGCCTCGCATCGAGGGGGATACAATTGACTATCTCGAACTAATACGATAGGAATTGAAGCTCCGACTCTACATGTTGGACTACTTTTACCTTTCTTCAAACTACTTTTTTCATCATCAGCCAAGATAGTGACTAGATGGTCATCGATAACGAATTTGACTTTACCCTTTCGAACAATGTGGATGGGCCTTATGGGGAAGGGCACTTCTGAATGGAGCCAAAGTCTTCCCAAAAGTGAGCGATGCCTCGATATCTTGCACATTGAAACTAATCTTGAACTGGTATGGCCCGGTCACAATGTCAAGTTTTCCTTGTAAGCTAATCCCCATACCTAGCCTTACTAAAATAAGGGGTGAATTTTCATCTTCACCAGCATTTTCCACCCGATTGAGCTCATCTTCATTCTTTTGGGTGGCCTTGCATCGAGGGGGATACAATTGACTATCTCGAACAAATACGATAGGAATTGAAGCTCCGACTCTACATGTTGGACTACTTTTACCTTTCTTCAGACTACTTTTTTCATCATCAGCCAAGATGGTGACTAGATGGTCATCAATAACGATCTTGGCTTTACCCTTTCAAACAATATGGATGGGCCTTATGGGGAAGGGCACCTCTGAAAGGAGCCAAAGTCTTCCCAAAAGTGAGCGATGCCTCGATATCTTGCACATTCAAACTAATCTTGAACTGGTACGGCCCGGTCACAATGTCAAGTTCAATTACTCCAATAGTATGAGGGATAGAACTTTCGAATGCTCGAGCCATCATCGTTTTTCTCTTCATATCTCCATGCCTCAGTCGCAAGGCCTTTACATTACTCAACGTGCATTCAAACCACTCCTATTATCAATCAACACTACGGGTACTATCTGGGCTCGACAAGACACCAAAATAGAAAACGGGTGCATTTGCTACATCTTTATCCTCAATAGGTTAGACAAAGTTGGAAAAGAAGGTGATACGGTGTATCTTTACTAGATACGATGAGTAGAAGAAAGGGTGGTGATGTGTTGATCCCACCACCAATAAAACAAGGCATACGTCTCGCCACACGTTATCTTTGATGAGGCATCATCATGGTGGTCTATAAAGAATGTAGTGTTGCCACACTCGGAGAGTTTAGACACGAGTATGCGAGCACAGTTACCAGAGCGGCAGGAGGTTTCTATCGAGAGCAACTGAAACCAGTAGAGTCACAAAAATCAAGTTTAGGAACTGACAGTTCTTTGAGCCCCGTTTGATAGAAGACAAGTATTTGCGAGGTTCAAAGTTCCAAAGCCCATAAGTTAGGAAAAGCCTTCCCCCAAAAGAAAGTAGCTCACGAATAGAGTTGTGAGATAGTCGAGAGAAGAGATCACTACCAATGGAAGACATCATGACTAAAAATCAGCCAAGCCTCAGAAGGTATTTGCGGATCAAGAAGTCTAATCCGAAGTATATACAGGCCAACTTTGCAGACGTTGTGTTAGTTTCACAGTGTTGTGTGTTCGAGATCGGGAAAGGAAGCATTCAGTGATGCTTGGGCTTGGCTTGGAATGTCAAATTTCATTCATGTGGTGTGAAAGTAGGGGCAAGGAAGACTAAAGGCAAGGGAGCGGTGTAGAGAGACGCCATAGAGAAAGGCATTTTTTATGTCCATCTACCTAGGACTGACTTACTGTTAGAGAGATGAGCACACACATAGTAGTTATCTTTGCCACGAGACTAAACGTCTTGTTGTAGTCAATCCTATACTACTGTTAGAAAGCACGAGCAACCAATCGCGCCTATTCGACTGATCTATCACTTTGTTGCTTCACCTTGTATACCCACTTGCAAGGAATTGGCTTGACTCCAGCAGGCAATGGAACAAGATCCCATGTCTCATTCTCTTTTAGGGTAGAAATCCCCTTGTACCTTAGCGTTGCCTCTGGTTTTTTGTCTTGTGAAGCCTTTATTTGACTTTTGTTTTTTGGCCTTTACTTTCCTCTTCCTCTTTTTTGCCATTGTCACTATTATTACCTGACCTCGTCGGCTCGATATTTTTGTAAGCACCGACCCTTACCCTTAGTCAATAGGGCAATGAAAAGAGGAGAGCGAGGACAACTGACTACTATTAAAAGTCAGACAACGAGTACACATCGTATGATTGAAAATTTACGTTGTGCGCCAACTGGTGCTTGCAATGAAAATTGGCGTTCTCTCCAACAGCTGCTTCAATCAATGTTAAGCCTGACTATGAGGCTTCTTAGCTCGCAACTGACTACTTATTGAAAGATTGAATAGGAAATGAAAAGTCGTACTACAACAATTATAAACATTCCTTCCCCACTCTTACTTTGATCGACTTGCCCACACAATGTCTTCTTTTGAGAGAAGAGGTCAAAGGGCTAATTGACTCTCAAAAGTCATCTTTTGTATCGTGTCAAGAGAAATGACATAGATAACAGCATGCTTGAAGAGTTTCATTGTCGAATTGTTCTCGGAATTGGAAACCAATAGTAGCTACTGCCTAAAGGTGCTTTATGAAAGCCGATACACAGTAGTGAAAGGACGATGGATTCCATTGATCAAGCGAAAATCGCTTCTTGCTCTTTCTGCCTTTCTGGCTTGACTACTGCACTTGGTTAAGACAAGTGTTATTTAACCTTCATGTACTACTTCACCACCCAGCAAGCTCCGGCTCGAAAGCAAGAAGCAAGGGATTGAGCTGCACAAAAGCCATTGCTCATTAGTGCTTTAGTTTGATTGCAGGGCATTTAGGCTTTACTAATAAGATAGAAAGGGCTTTTCTTTTCTCACTTGTTTGAAACCATATAACAGAAGGCTTTCCTCAATTAGCAAACATGGGATGGATTATAAGTTTGATATGAGTTTAAGAGACAGGGACTCCAGCGATAAGAACAAGTCACTTAGTGAATCGGTGGATCACACACAAAGACAGGGCAGGGACACGCCTGACTATTTAGAGGGTATACAAGTGTTGAAAGAGTGAAGTATGCAAACAACAGTAAACGTGAGGAATCGGATCTCCAAAGCTACCCACCCCACTAAATAAGTTCGCAAGCAAAGGAAATGCTGAGCACCTGCCTGTCTAACTAAGTCTAATGTAATTTAAATAATGATGCGTTCCGTCATTAGCAAGTGGTGGCCAACAAAGCCCTTTTCCTTCAATTGGGAAGCAAAGAGGACTAGTTTGAAACTTGTTCGATATGATTCTCCCATAGATAGGCATTTACCAAGGTTGATATTCTGAGTCTCTCGATTAAACATGTTTTAAGGAGTAGAACCTCTTACTCTTATGAGTAGCTTGTGTGAATATGAGCCAAGCCAGAAGCAAGGATTCCTAAAAGTGAATTTCTATATTACAAGTGCAAGTCGATGTTCCTAATGTGAAAGGTGAAAGTGGAGTGAAAGCTGGCTCTAAGTAGGATCCAAAGACATTAAAATTCAGTTCCAATCTGTCTATAAAAATGCAGTCCAATCATCAAAAGTGAGATCTCTTTAGGTTTGATCTTCTTTTCCCTTTTGAGTCAGTTTCGTAAGACAGGACAGGAAATCGAGTTTTCTCAATATCTCTCTTCTGGCTGTTAGTTCGAGATCGAAACTGGACCTAAGAGAGACTAGACTTCTAGTAACAGTAGGTGCCCTTTTAGTTGAGGAGAGTGTTCACAAGCAATGGTTATGAGCTATTTCTTATTTCAGTTCAGAAGAGTTAATTCCTTCAGTTGCACTACTAGATTGAACAACCTTTTTTTTTAGCACCAATAAAGTGCATGTGTTATTGGTTAATAAAATAAGAATTTTGATAGGCTAGAGGATAGTAGGACAAAGGACTTAAAAGAGAAATGAAAGGCATTTTTCCACTTCTCAAAAAAATATGTTTCTTGGAATTTGTATTTGAGAGAGAGAGCTATGCTTAGGTCAGTTCCTTCAATAAACTTCTTTGGTAAACCAGAAGCGAACTTTAGGTTAGCAAGTAGTCCCGTGTCAAATTTATAAAAGATTCATATCCGGCACTTGAGGAGGTAAATCTTAAGTGTTGGAATCTATTGGTAAGGTACTCCCCCTCATTTATAAAGGATAGGCAATTCGGAGAGAATAGGGCAATAGCGATAGACATGGGAATTGAAATAGACTAAAAGATGACATCTGTAGAGGAGAAAGGAAACCCATTTAGATAAGGTGATAGCCCGATTTTGATTGAATATCCTTTCCTGTACTTGTCTTGTATTGAAGTATACCAAAGACATAAGTAAAAATAGGTAACAAAAGGTGAGGGATTGCTATTTTTTATTAGTGAGGGCAAGCAGCTTTCATTTTAATGGTAGGGCTTTAAACAGTAAGTAGTTTGTATGTTTTTATGACCCCCAGAAAAAGAAGTAAAAGGATACGCAGAGCAAGAGCGCTTGAAGCCTACCCGGGCATGCTTCTTCGTTCATCCATTTAGGCCCGACTAGGAACACGTGGATCAAGGGAACTTGGCTTGGGAACAGCTTCTTATAGCAGGGGATAATCACAGTAAGGGAGTCCAATCTCTAAAATAGAGCTTCTCTCTCCATAGTAGTATGCTAGTAGAAGGCGTGGTTATGACTTAATCCAATAGAGTCAGAACACCTTTCTATCTAAAAGGAATGGTGCTCGATGAAACGATCCAGATTCCACACTATGTTGTGGGCTAGGGAGAGAGTAGCTCTATGAAGTTGGGTACTCAGTGTTCTTCTGGAGGAACCATACAAGAAAGAGAATAGAAAGGGCCTTCAAAAAGAGTAAGGGAGTGATGGGGAACCTTAGTCTATATGTTGCTTGTGAGTCGCCAAGTACCAATCTTGCAACTGTACTGGTGCAAAAGAATCGGTCCTTCACTTGCTAATCACAGTAAGCGTAGCGAATCATATAGATAAGCCCTTACCACCAATGCGCAGATAGATAAGGCAGGCGAAGCGTGAAGGGGACGGATGTCTGAGCGATTGAAAGAGTCGATCTTGAAAATCAAAGTATTAATAGGAAATACTGGGGGTTTGAATCCCTCTCCATTTGTGAAGTCATAAGTTCTCTCTTGTGTTTTCTTAAGAACGAATCGGATTGAGTTGATTGATATGATAGATGGAATGGGTAGCTTGTGTTATGATTCATGTTTGTCTCCATTACGTTATCTTCTGCTCCCCTTGTATAAGTTAGGGAAAGGCTAGATGGATTATTTGCGGCAGCTAAGTCAAAGATCTTGGTGGTCTTGTTGATAAATTACAATTGCAGTTTTCTTTAGGAAATCCCATAGTAGTGAGGCTTAGCAGACAAAGAAAATGATGGATATTTCCACTAGAGGGTAGAAGGTGATGACCCTAACGAATAAACTATGAAGGTGGCTGTTAGTTACATCAGCGATTAAATTCGTTCATTATTTTTGCCCTAGCTTTGATGATCAACCTCGGGCACATTTTAGTTTTGATCTTCAGCCATCCTAGTCCTGAGGACCCAACATAATTCCTATATATTTCCTTTGAAATTTGAAAGATACAAAAGGTGTTGATACGTCCTATCCATATAGAAGGCTTACGTACCGTCTTCTACACATTACCGATGGACGCTACAGCCACTATCATTTTGGCAGCGGGAGGGGAATGGTTAAGTTAAACTCTCGATGTCTTGTTTGGTAAATGGGATGTCTACCTAGGCACCGTAGTCTTGGAAAAGCGTTCAGTCGAAGATGCCTTATTATGGTATAGCAAGCCGTTTATTGTATCGATTTGCCATAGTGTGGTTAGATACAATGCGTTGGCAGCCTTAGCTTGGCAAGATGGGAATGAAGGTCGAGGAAGCAAGGAAGAAAAGGTTATTTGCTATTGGCTCACCCTGGTATCAGGCCTTTTTACAGCTTATACATGATTGAGCCATGACAGTTTTGGCAAAGTTCATAATGGATGGTGCTTGTAAACAGACCCAACCGTTGTAGTACTTTAGAGGAAAGAGAAAATTTCTTTTGATTTCGAGGCTGCTACCATTTCCTCACTTGTTATCTTTACGTCCTGTATGATTGTAGGGTTGTTCGAAAATCCCTTTCCCTTTGCAACATCCTGGACATTCCTGCAGTCTTTCAGTTACCTTTAGATAATCAAGGCTATAGGTCATCAATTGTGACGTTCATGAAGGGTCAACCCCTCTTTTTCGTTTTTGGCCTCTATTAACACTTACACATCATATTCTTGTGTGGATAGCTACTGAGAGGATGTATGGCATGACGAAGCTTTGCAAATATGCTATTCTTGGCGATGGTGATCGCACGATGAGAAGGTGGTGGATGCTTACCATAATACATAGTGTAACTCTAATATAACTATATCGAAAGAAAAGGTCTCTTATTTAAAACATCATTATTATAAGTTTTAGAGTTTGCCAAAAGATTTTGGAGCTACGAAGTGACTAGGGATTCTTCTCCAGTGTCTGCTAAGATGCTCCGGTCTTTGGTTGACACTATTATGTGTAAAAGACCCTAATTTTTTCGAAGATTAGAGATGTAACTAGTACTATGTCTTTGTCTTTGACCTTTTGATTTAGGGGTGCTTCTTTTTGTATCTGTGGTGTGCCCTATCACCCTAAATCTAAGCAATGGAAGTGTCGCTATCTTTGTATGCTATCACCGTCAGGCGTACTCCCATTACTATTGAAACTGTGGTTTGCATTTCAAGATTTGTGAGTGTTAATGCCGGGTATCGCATGACCCTTCATCTTGATATGGCTAAGTAGCGCCTTCACTTTTTTTTGTTAAAAAAAAGGAAAGATAAGGTCTTTGAACGTTTTATCCAATTTAGGGGGAGGACTTTCTTGATTGCCTCATTCTTTAACCATGGCCTAAGATGTGGCTAAAATCTCTCTGATGGTACGCTAAGATTAGCATAAATTACGATGTGTTGCTCGAGATTTGACTCTCGAGCCTCTTATTATACCAATCTATATTCTATTCTAGGAAGAAGGTAATGATCTTTCGGTTTGGAGTTTTATTTTGTTATTACGATAGAGTGAGAGCAGTGCCCGCTCCTTTGTGTTTGACGGAGTTGGTACAGTATTCGAAGTAAGTACGGGTAAGGCATTCGAGTTTGAGTGGCTTTGGTATCGGATAATGGAAAGTGCGGGTAAGGCATTCGAGTTTGAGTGGCTTTGGTACCGGATAGTGGAAAGAGGCAGAATAATATCATTTAAATAGCTTAGGGCTTAGGGGGTTTTCCTATTATTATCCCTCAGTTTAAAGCTAGCGATGGAAATAAGAAAAGGTAGGTAGCTGGCTCTCTTAGGACTACTTGCTAGTTGACTACGACGATTACCTTCACTGAAAAGTCGCTTCCAATAAGATTGTTTTCAACATTCCCTTTCCACCACCACCCCCACCCCCCACCCCCCCCTCCCCCCTCCAACCACCACCAAATCATTAGAGTTAGGCTTATGGTGGAGCCCCTCTTCTTGCATAGTCAACTTTTCTTTTTTAGAAAGCAAAGAGGCAAGCTTTAAGACATTCTTTAATCCTTGCTGTACTTTTCTTGCGGGTTGGACTCCAGTACTCCCTTGCCTGCCAACATACCAGAAGGAAAGGAAAGCAGTATAACACAAACAAAGAAAACGTAATCACCACAAGCAATCAATGCAACGATTCAAAATGACAAAAGAGCGGGCCATAGGAGATAGAGGCAAAGTCTTGGCTGTGGTTAATGGGAGGACCTAGAGTAGTAGTAGGAGTAATAAACTGAAAGCTATAAAGAATAGATTACGTCTTGTTAGAGCATATGTAGCTTCTGATATAGGAGCTAGAGCAGGAACACGAGTATGAGCTCTTGTTCGTCCGCTTCTTAGCTAGTCTTTCTTCGTAAGCCACCAAGCCTTATCTTCGTCTCTAAACTCAAGCCTTCCCTTCGATTGAGTTCTCAATTTTATTTTGGATTCATTTTTCACATATAGGTAGAGGAGAATAAAAGATAACGATTTGTGAAGCTGTGCTAAAAGTGGTTAAGAATAAGGTAAGAAGAAGTTTTAATAAAAAATACAGGGAAATACTCAATTCAATTTTTTGATGTTTGACCAATCACTTGTCTAGCACCTTCCTCATAGTAAGGCAGTTATTTCCTTGTCAGCAATTCCAATTACTTGCTGAGACAAGCTCTCCTCCTATTTTTGCACTGCTTCGGTTGATGGCTATTATGCCTCTTCCTGCTCTTCTGACTTCTTTGACTCATCTTCCAACTCAAACTCATACTCATAAGCCAAGACTCCTATTCTAGGTAATGTTTTTTATAGTCATTTGCTCTTTACAAACCCCTTTCTCATTCATTTACTCCCTTGGATTTAGTCTCATTCTGTTGTTGATTAGTTCATCGATAGTTGATTAGATAGTCGTGGTTGGGTTATTCATGTGGAGTCACATGGTCACTTCTTGGTATTATTCCGCCTTTTTGGGTGTTGGATAGTTGCTTGGATGGTGTATTGTATTGTGGTTGGTTGCATTAGTTGATTCACTCATTCCACAGCATTCGTTGATTGGTGGCATGGGAAAAGGGCATTCGACCATGGGCAAAGATATTGATGCAATTCATTTTGCAAGTTATGAATTTGAGGTAAAGGGGTTGGCTGATTCACCAGTCTTTCCTCTAGACTCATCGATAGAGTCATGCTAAACTATATTCTAAGGGTTGAAACTATTACATACATAAGCTTGAGGCTCTCATACGGGGTATCTTTCAGTTTGTTGGCTCCTCTTATTCTCAACACATAGAGGGATTCCCCATCCATTTATCTTTCCAGTCCTTCCCCTTATTCCAATCTTGGGGTGGACTCCCATGATTCCTTTCCTAGTGTCTATATTCTCCCCCCTCATTCGAGGCTTAGACTTAACCTCCATCCCCTTATTATTATCAATAAGGAGCTCATCCGTCCTTCCTACCATAAGCTATGATAGTTACACAAGGCGCTCAAGAATCCCTACAGAAGATAGCTTTCAGAAAACTGATGCTGGTGCTTAAACTCAAATTTCATGATGAAATCATCAGATGCATTATTATAGGAAAGAGAAACAATTCGACCGAAGCCCTTAGAGACCGTTACAAGATAGCTCGATCAAGAAGTGGCATAACTTTCAGGAAAAAAATTTGGTTATAAGGTATTCACCCTAATTTAATAAAAGTTGTCTTGAATGAAAAAAGGGAACTGTATTTATGGATGGGGAAGACCAACTCTCATCAAAGGAAGTGGACCGTTAATGACAGCAGGCCAGGAAGGACAAATGCTACTAAAAAAAAAAAAAGTCGATTCTCATATGTTTCTAAAGGCTGTACTTTCACCCCTTAAACTCGTGATTTATAAAATCAAATAGTCCATTTCGGACCGTTTCCTCATGTCGCTACCAGCTACATATCATATACGACTGGTTGAAGAAAGAAGAAAAAATCGATGAATGATTAAGCAAGATTGTGCCTTAGTGACCAATGAAATGTGATAAGAAGCTTTATTACACAAGAGTTCAAGACTTCTTGCTTATGCTTCCATGCTTCCTATTGCTATCACCTCAACTGCTTTTGACCTGCTTGCTTACCTAGAATTAGAAATAAATAATAATTAATAATGGGTGGAAAGGCTTTACATAAGACCACAGAGCGAGAGAGAGAGCACCTACCTGCTTAATCGTGCCTTCCTATCATACCTATATTCCCTTTGAATCAATTACATCCAGTCTTAGTTCTGCTTCCAACTACTGATGGGAGAAGGCTTGGACGTATAACAAGACTAAATAAAAGGTATGGCATAAGGGAATGATATATGAAATAAAAGGCTATAAATAGAGCTGGAGATGAGTACTAGCCAATCATGAATACTTGAGAAAGCACCTTAGCAATTAAATAACCAGTAATGCCCCTATCGACCTTAATATTGTTTTTTGCTAGCTTGAGTCTAGAACAAGACTATACTATATCATTAAATGTCAAATATCCATATATATATATATATATTTAGATTCTACATTTTTCTTTTTTTTTTTTTTTTTTGTTGTTGGAAGAAAGTCAGCCCACTTTTAACCATTGAAGCGATTATGCCTATTCTAGCCCTACCATCCACTCCTATCAAAATGGAAAGGGATACTTTCGAGTTGATCTGTAATGGACCAAAGCGACCGTTAGTGGGGTTGATTTATGATTGGTCAAGGTGACCGAGAGGACACATTCCTCCTCTATATTCCTTAAATGGGCAAGACTTCGGTACTGCATGCAAGATGTATAATAGTTTACTGAAAAACTGCTTAGATCTTGATTGATATGGATGCAATTAAATTTTTTAATTACTCCAAAAAAATCCATCCCATGAGTATACGTGACCCCACAACCTATATAAAGCGTACATCTTTGCTCAAGGAGTAAGTCAAAGTATAAGAAAAGTAAAAGGCTGAAATCCAAGAAGATAAGACTAGACCCCTTAAGAGCGTCTTATAAACCAATTATTCGATATGGAGATCCCAGCAAGGCTACTGGCGCCATCACTAAACCCAAGGATGTCTCTTTGAAAGAAAAATCCATAGAGATTTTCCCAAAATCCCAATCCAGCGTACCTAACTTATATAATCTAGAATCCACTATCCAACCTTATTAGTAGTAGGCGAATAACGACCATATTTGTATGCACATTCACACGATAGGCACGTCCAAGATCTCCCAAAACGAGAACCTAAACATGGTTTATTGATAGTAAGCTGATTAAGTCTTAGATAAATGGATCATAGGTTGGTTACATATTGAGTTTCGCTCAGGCTACGTTTTCTGTTCACGTGCTACTGAGCCGCACACAGGATCTTAGACAGGTATCGTTCCCTTTCGAGAATGCCTTCTTAACTTAAGGGGCTATGCCTGATGCAAAAAGCAAAAAAAGAAGATATCTATGGTCGACTCTACGAAGAGTAGATTCACCCCTTATGTTATGGCTTGTCCCGCTTAGTCCTTCACGAGATTCGGATAGGGGAGCAACAATTCTTTTCTAAAAAAGCTTGCAGTTCTCCCCTTTATCTAAAAGATATATATACACACACACACACTATAGATACTAACTCTTTGGTTGGATAAGACAAGGACTTCTGTAAAGATCTTTTTACTCATTCATCATGCTCAAAGTCGAAGCGAAGTCACGGCGTGGGAGGCTAAAAAAAACGATGAGAATCAACATCGTGGTGGTGCTACGAGATGGCAATTTCTCCCATAGAAGAATAGATCCGCAGACTAATTGATCGACCATGGATGTGAACCAATCGACTGCTATCTAAGGGAAGATAAGTAGGTCTTCTGTCATTCAATGGTAAGGGGAGAACATGTAGTGGCTTGCCTATATCTCATATTTCCCACGTAGTCTGTATAGGTTAAACCAATGATTCTTTTCTTAAACTTAAAGTAATAGAAAGACTTTTATTCTAATATGTAGCTATGAGCTAGGAGTGAATCATCGGGGCAGGGCAAAAATGAATATAGGATGATCATCATCATGGCCTTTTTCTTCTTTCTTTTATTTGTGTCCGGTCTATTGTGTGTGTGTTTCTTTTTTTTGAAGGCTTATTTGAGGGCTGCTGCTCTATGGCATCCAATTCCTCTTCTCTCGTTTGCTACTCATCTCACATCGAGAGCAACTGCTTCTTGTTCAGGGTCATCAGATGAGAGATCCTCCTCCGACTCTAAGAAATCGGTCAAGTGGGAGGCTGCCCTCGACTCACCTCTCTATCTATAAAAACCCCTCCCAATAGGAGAACGGAAGCTCCAGGGTAAGTATGTCCTAGATTCCTGGATTTATTCACATCCTGATCCACCATGGAATTTTTTGAATCTACAAAAACATTATGAAAGAGGGCTCATAATGATCTTTGAGAAGATCAGAAGGTGTTGAAGTGGCAGGATAGGGGGAGATCTTTAGGCTTTTGTGATAGGGATGCTCTTATCATGTTATTGGTAAAAAGAAAAGCCAAATTCCTCTATTTAATGTCAATTCATCCACATTTCAATTCCTTGTAGAGGAAGGCCAACTGCTTGCTGGCTGGGAGTTATATGAGCAATAACGTCCGCATACAGTTTCGTGAGAAGAGCGATGGACAAAAATGGCCTCGTTATACCACACTCTCATCATCAATGGGGTTTGCTCTATTTTTTTTGGGAAAGTATGCAAATATGATCTTAATGAGGTGCAGGGCTTTGCATTTGACATTTGTTGGCTCTTCAAGAGCCTACGTCCCAATGTTTTTGTGCAATAAACCCATCCGGCCGAAAACTAGTGGCAAGTGGTCCTACAGAGCTTTTAGAGAGGGGTAGTGTAAGCGCTAGATTTTTAAGTCTCGAGAATGAAGTGAAGATGAATGTTAAGCAGAGAAAATGAAAAAAATGTCCTTAAGAGTCAAGAAGAGAAGGGTGAAAAGAAGTTGGTAAAGAGTTTGGAAAACTAACACATGACTTAAAAAATTCAGATAAATTAATATGGGAGGAATCTATGATGAGTCATATACCATTGTGAAGCTACGGATGTCCAGTTTTCATAGAAATTTATGGATCATGAATCAGAGTTGAACTAAGAAAGTTATACATGATTGAAGGGACAAAGGTCTGAAGGGGCTGGATCCAAGGATGATAAAAAAGGAAAGGGGGTCGAAAGGAAATTGGCTAACTAGCCATCGAACAGCCGCCCGACTATCTGATAGCTGCCTAGCTGTTGGCCAATGGCTGAGCATCCATCAGATGGCCGCTCGGTCCTTGGAGGCTTATTTTTAGAAATTAGCTTTGGGACCTTCCTTTTTCATCTTCACCCCTTTCTTGTATAAACCTTACTTCTCTCACTTTGCAATTCACATCGATTGTCGAATATAGTCATCTTTTTCTCTGATTTGAAGACACGCTCAAGAATTTGAGAAGTCTGTTCCAGTATTTTTTTCAGGCATTCTATTGCTCTATACCCGAAAAGGGTACGTCTTCAAAGAATAATTCTCTCTCTCCTCCCATTCCCTTTTATTTTTTCTTGCTTAGAAAAAGCATGTTTAGGGCTTTATTTTATGCTTAGGAGCATGATTAGGGTTATTTTGAATTGTTCTAACCCCATTTGTTTTGCAAGATGGATAAGGGTGTTGAGGTTAGTCTACGAACTTTTATTTTTTTGAGTCGTGCTTAGGAATTTACTTTCTTTGCAAATGCTTAGAAATATGCTTAGGAGCACATGCTTAGAATCATGCTAGAAAACTTAGTTGCTTTGATGAATGCTAGAAAATAACATAGAATAGGTGAAATTACCATTTTACCCTTGAATGTCTTGTTGGAGCTGGAATAGCTATGATTGATTTCAATTGTTTGAATTAGGCTAGAATATGCGATGATAGCCATGATTAGGATAGAATCGCCATGATTTTTAATAAATTGATATGAATTATGCTAGAATGGTAGTAGGTAGAATACCATGATAAAATTTATCAAATCTAGGCTAGAATGCCATTATATTAGATTATGGCTTTGTATGATTTATGAATGTATGAATGTTTATATACTGAGAAGTGTAATTGAAGGATACCATGAAGTGGTGGCAGACTCACATGGATGGTGAAAGACCATCACTTAGATTAAATACTTGGATAACATGAATACGTATGTAGAGACTTGATAGACATTGAATAGACTCATAAATGATAGTGAGGAATCCATTATCTATCGAGTCTCGACTTGAATGCCTATGATATATGCAATGGATTGTATGTATGAATAGAATTTACTTTATTGTTGAATAACAATTGTTGTAATCCTCTCCTCTTTCCCCATGTTTGAAAGGAAATGTAATCCATTCTCTTCCCTCTTTCTATCGATGTTTATAATTGCCATTGATTGAATAATCACCTAACATGCCTAATGAAGATAAAATGGAATTGTGTGCATGAAATGAACCATTTAAGTGGACTAAGTAACAACATGAGATATTCTTATTTGGTATTTCCCAAGTGGAGGTTAGATTTACATTCGGGTGGGTCAAAAGACTCGTACCTAACTTCCCGAACCCATCTTTGAAGGGATAAGGGTAGTTTTGGCCCCAACGCGAGGGATCAGAATGCCCCCATTCATTCCTAATTGAATAATTGGGTGGTGACTCCTTTCTCTAGATGTGCCCATGGCTTGTTTGTGTTCCCTTAAGTTTCAAAAGAGGCTTTGACACATTGTCGTGGTTGCAAACGCTCTGGCAGAATAAAAGCCCCATTCACAGTGGTGACTCCACTAGGGATAAGAGAAGTTGATTTTGATGGGAATACCAAATCCTAATGCTTCATGTTGATATAATGAGTCCATGTATCACTATACATTTGCACATAATGAGCACGAACTCCCTAAATTAACATTGTGGCATTTGCATGAGAAGTATTTGGCTCTATTCGACCCCTAAAGGACTCATGTTGATGTCACCACATTTGGGCAAGTATCGTTGAATTGGTATGAAAGGAGACTGGCCTTAGGGGGCATCTCTCGCTCGTAGGAGCCTAGACCATTAG
Organism: Boswellia sacra; assembly: GCA_013180625.2. NCBI lineage: Eukaryota > Viridiplantae > Streptophyta > Magnoliopsida > Sapindales > Burseraceae > Boswellia > Boswellia sacra. Next base: position 36,359 of record SNVD02015542.1, on the reverse strand, counting down.
ACCCTTAAGGCTCAAGCCCATAATGATGACTTTAGAAATTTCCAATAAGATGAATATCCAAAACCCATGTTGAAATGCATGTCTATGGATGTGAAAATTCCCCATGATTAGAATAACATTACCTCGAGCCTCATGAAATCATGAATAAATGCCACATGTCAAGTCACCCATAAGAGCAAAAATGGGAACATGTGCCATGAGTTAGGGTTATCATTACACTTTGAAAACCATGTTATAATAATCATAAAGAATCCAACATCACTATGAATGTTAGAATTAGGAGAGAGAATCTCGCGTTCCCATATCCCATGATGATGTCTCAGGAACGAAGCCTAAAATCCTAAGAAAATAGACTCAACCTCACGTATGTGGGAGGAATAATGTTGGAAGCCTAAAAGCGTGTCTATGCCCTTGTATGAACATGCATCATATCATGCATACATGCATGCATGCATGGAATTAACACCTTTGTTTTGCAGCCATCATAGTTTGGGTTAGATGAGGTGGTCGTTTGAAAAGACAAGAAGAATCAATTGACGAGATGGCTACACCAAATAGCAACAATGCTGAAATGGCTAAAATAAGGGTTGACATCACGGTGCTCCAACAACAAATGGCCCAACTCAGTGAAACACTCCAAAATAGGCCTAGCTACATGAATCAACCACCGCCTGGGGGTAATGGTAATGTTGATGGAGAAACCAGCCAAGGCAGAAATAGGGGGGAGAGCCCGATAAATCATGAAGAACCTGAATTGATCAAACCATTGGTCAAGGACATGGAAAAGGTCCAATCCCTTATGAAGAAAAAGGGGTTGAAAGGGGTCGAAGACCTGGACGACATCTTGCTTATGGAAGACCAAGAGTTTCCTCTAAAGTTTCACCTACCATACCTGCTTAAGTTCACTGAATAGGGGAATCCCAAAACACACTTAAGGCAGTATGCGGTCATCATGCCCACTACTCCTTTGACAAAGGAGCATATACTAAAATACTTCATGCTATCTCGAGAAGATGATACAGTAGCATGGTACTATGACCTCCTAAAAAGAGTTGATTGAGAGGGACTTTCTTAGCAATTCGTGGAACAATACCGCCACAATACCCAATTAGGGGTAACATTGAGGGATTTGGAGATGACAAGGCGAAAGTCCAACGAGACTTTTTAACAGTACCTAGTTTGTTGGAAGGCTAAGGTAGCCAAAATTACAACTAGGGCCGCGGAGAAAGACTAGGTTCGGATGGTGATCAACACAGCCCATGCTTTCATCAGTAATAGACTGGTGGGTTTTCTATGAAAACATTTGAAGATTTGTATGATTCAGGCATCTAAATAGAAGAATTGGAGTCTAGACAGAGGAGAAGCAATCATGACTACCCTCAACCTAGTGGGCCTAGCATGAAGCACATAGAGGTGAAAATAGTCACTCCACAAAGAAGATTTAGTTGTTTAGGAAGGCCACTTTCCAAAGTCTTTTTAAGATTGAGGCCTGAAGGGATCTTGCAACCATTGCCACCGAGAGAGCTTCCAAGCCCACTACCAAGGAATTGGAGGCACCATGACAAATACGAATTTCACTAAGTGACTGGCTTCAAGACTGATGATTGCACTCGCCTCCGCCATAAGATCCAAGATTTCATCGACAAGGACTAGATTCCTGACCCTGAGACATATGAGCCCAACACAAAGAGTAACCCATTGCCTAACTACAACAGGGTGCCTCCTCCCATCAACCAAAATGAATTCCTTTGAGGAGTATAGATTAAGTAGGGCTGAGAGAGCCAAAAAAAGGAGAAGTCCAAGCTAGAACAAATCGTCAGAAAGACGGCCTCGACGAATAATCCCAAGGCTAGAAAACCCAAAGAAGAAAAGCACAAGGAGATCATCGAGAGAGTAGAAGATAAGCCCATTCCTTTGGCAGCTAAAATTCATACCAAGAAAGGTAGATGGGCCAACATTATGAATCTCAGTGACTAAGAAGAGGAAGAACCCCAAGAAGTTGAAATGACGCCCATCAAGGAGAAGCTTATGCCATCAAGCTCGTTTGCCAAAAAATGGATGGCTAGAAAATGGGCTAGAAAAGGCCTACTACGTAGAAGACTCAAGGTGAAGAAGGGTAATGAAGACAGGAAAAGGAAGTGAGTTGAAAGTTTTGTGAGGAGAGAGAGCTTGCCCAGGAGATGTAAGGAAGTGAGAGTCATGGGATTTTGTGAAGACATCCCTCAAGTCAAGACCCTTCCAAACTTTTGGGTTGACTTTAGTAGTGATGATGAAGAAGAAATGAGAATTGAGGAAGAAAAACGTGAGGAAGAAACACTCAAGGGTGAGAGAGAAAATTGAGTAACAAGGAGTGGTAGATTTTACCATGGGAAGGAAAAGGAGAAATCAACTGAGAAGACAGTCAAGAAGGGCAAGGAAGTTGCCAAAGAAGAAGAAACCAAGGGAGAAAAAGATCAAGTGATCAAATAGTCGAAGAAGACTCAAGCAAATGCTAGCATTTTGGATCTACTTATATCATCCCAAAAGCACATAGAAGCCATGGCGAAGGCCTTGGTAGAAGTAGAGATATCGATGGCTACCACTACTAATGAAATGCTAAGCGCCTTGACTAGAGGAACACCAAAGGGAGTAAGAGAAATAGGGGAAATCACCTTACAGATGGAAATCTACCATTCGAAAGGAGAAACCATAATAAGCCATTGTTCATCACCGTAGAGATTAGTGGTAAGATGTCTCCTTGTATCATGGTGGATGATGGGTCTGCCATTAATATTGTGTCTATGAAGATATTGCATAAGTACGAGATTAATGAAGATGATTGTGAACCTTGTGAGATGGTGATCAGGGCTTATGATGACTCAAAGAGGAGTGCCATTGGGATCTTCAAAGCTTTAGCAAAGATGGGGCCTATTGAAGTGATGACTGAATTCGCAGTCTTTGACATTCTAGTCACATTCGCTGCTTTGTTGGGATGAGCATGGTTCCATCTGCTTAGTGGAGTTCCTTCCACCGTGTATCAGAAAATTCAATTCACCATGGATGGAGAGATTGTAACCATTCATGCAACCTCAACAATTGCACCAGCTACTTTGAGTGTGAAGGTTGTAGAAATACCTTACATGGATGGCTTTTAAGTAGCCATGATTGACGAAGTCAGCCTAATCATTGCTAGAATAATGAAAAAATAAGGGTACGTGCGAGAAACTGGACTTGGGAGAAATGGATGTGGCCTACCATCTTTTCAAGACTTCAAAGTGAGACCTCTAAAAGAGAGTTAGGATATGAATCTGAAGGGAAAGAAGAAGATGATAAGCCCAAGAAAGGGAAATTCATCAAATTTGTTAAAGCCCAAGATAAGAAGGATGTAGAAGCTATTGAACCATGGGTTTTTAAGGGAATGTTGAAGCCTTAATTTGATCTCTTCAAAGATATCCTTCATGCAAGAGTCTCTAGAGGGAATGACTTAGTAAGAGAAATAGGGAAGATGACCATCAAAGAGGAGAAGCCTCAAGAACTAGCACCACCAATGGACCCATCCATCGACCTTGCTGCTTTCATTGATGAAGGAATTAGAAGTGTATCTTATGAAGATATATTTGTACCAACCTCTTTGAAGAAGAGAACATTGTTCACGTTTCAAAATTTAATGCAACAAAGAATAATTTTGCTTACTTGTTTGATGTCTTTCATAATGGTGTTATGCATCATAATTTGTATTTCACTAGCATATTTGAAATTCATACCATTCAAACTCATGACATTAATCTTGGTACAATAAAAAAACCTAAGAACATATGCATTGTGCTTGACACAACCCTTGAAGAGAGAGAGAGAAATTTGAAAAATTAATAAAGAAACATGAAGAAGTCTTCACCTGGTCCTATGATGACACGCCCGAAATCGACAAAAGCATCATTAAGCATACAATTTTGACTTATCCGCAAGTAAAACTAGTTAAGTAGAAGATAGGAAGAATGAAGCCAGAGTGGGCTCAGAAGATCAAAGAGGAAGTCTTTAAACAAATTGAAGCCAAGTTTCTAGAAGTGGTGAGGTATTAGGAATGGTTAGCCAACATTGTGCCAATACCAAAGAAGGATGGAAGGGTCTGAATGTGTGTAAACTATCGAGACTTGAACAAGGCCTCACTAAAGGATGATTTTCCTTTGCCTCATATCAATTTGCTAATGGACAGCGCTATCACTAGTGTGATGTTTTCTTTTGTAGACGGGTTCTCTGGACATAATCTGATAATGATGGCTAATGAAGACAAGATGAAGACAACCTTCATTACAAAAGGGAACTTATTGCTACAAGGTGATACCCTTCGGTTTGAAGAATGCAGGGGCTACTTACCAACAAATGGCAACAATGTTATTTCATGATATGATGCATAAGGAGATGGAAGTTTATGTAGATCATGACATGATAGTGAAGTCCGAGACCCGAGAGGATCATTTCGAAGCCTTAGACAGATTCCTTGAAAGAGTGAAGAAATACAAGCTGTGGCTTAATTCAAAAAAGTGTGTCTTCAGAGTTACCCTGGGAAGTTGTTAGGGTTTATAGTGGGCAAGAAAGGGATATAAGTAGATCCAGACAAGGTGAAGGCCATTATAGAGATGCCATCACCTAAGACCAAAAAAGAAGTTCGAGGGTTTTCGAGGAAGGTCTAGTATATCAGTTGATTCATCGCTAAACTAATAACTATTTGTGCAACGATATTAAGGCTTTTGAAGAAGAATTAGCTGGTAGAATGGAATGATAAATGCCAAGAAGCATTTGAAAGGATTAAGAAGTACTTACAGGATCCATCAGTTTTGAGACCGCCAAAACTTTGAAAGAATTTAATTCTCTACTTCGCTCTTAAGGAAGAGCCTATTGGTGCCATGTTGGCACAAGAGGATGAGAAGGGTGTAGAGCATGCCATCTATTATCTTAGCAAGAAGCTACTACCATATGAGACGAACTATGGCTACGTGGAGAAAACCTGTTTTGCCACGGTCTGGCTCTCAAAGAAACTGAGACATTATTTTCATTCCTACAAAATTAAGGTTGTCTCGAAGAAGGACCCGATGAAGTATCTTTATGAGCACCAGCATTGAAAGAGAAGCTAGCAAGATGGTTAGTATAGTTATAAGAATTCGACATTGAATATGTTACCAAGAAGTTGGTGAAAGGAAGAATAGTGGCATAATTCTTGGCCATGAACTCGGTTAATGACAATGAAACATGGGAGTTAGAATTCCCAGATGAACTTCTGGGGGTAATCTCGGTAGTGGGATGGAGGATGTTCTTTGATGGAACTACTAATCATAATGGTGCTGGAATAGGAGTTATTCTGGTGTCACCAATTGAAGAAATCATCCCATTTGCCAAAAAGTTGGAGTTCAAAATCACCAACAATATAGCCGAGTATGAAGCCTACACCTTTTGTTTAGAAATTGTGATTGTCATGGGTATTGATGAAATAGAGGTGTTGGGAGATTCCAACGTAGTCATCGCTCAAGCCAATGAAGATTAGGATTTACGAGAAGGGAAGCTAAAGCCCTACCTTGAACACATCAGAAGGTTAACTGGGAGGTTCAAGCAATGCACGTTCACCTATCTTCCTATAAGTAAAAATTAGATGGCTAACACATTACCTTCATTGGCATCAGTAATGGCAAGCACACAAGAATTATTGGTGAGGCCAATAGTGATATCACAAGCATTGGTCCTTGTTACATGGAGCCTTATGTAATAGAAATCAAAGTGGATGAGAAGCCATGCTTTTAGACCTAAAGAAATATCTAGAGGAGAGAAGTTTGGTTGAGGAGGCCAACGAGAAAGATAGAGTTGTACTACATAAGCTGTTCCAACAATTTACTTGTCATCAGGGGATGATGTACAAGAGAATACCAGAAAGGATGCTACTAAGGTGTGTGGATGAGAATGAAGCAAGGAGGCTTATGGAAGAAATCCATAAGGGTGTATGTGAGCCACACATGAATAGGCTAGTGCTTGCAAGGAAGATCATGAGGTAAGGATTCTATCGGCTAACTATGGAGACAGATCGTGTCTGATTTGTGAAGAAGTGTCGCCAGTGCCAGATTAGTGGAAACTTGATCCATCAACCACCCTTGGATTTACAAGGGATGACTGCACTATGGCCTTTTGCTATGTGGAGCATCGATATTATAGGCAAAACAAAGTCGTCTGCCTCTAATGGACATCAGTATATGGTGGTGGCAATTGACTACTTTACCAAATGGATAGAAGCTGACTCCTATACTAAGTTAGGGGCGAAGCAAATGGCGAAGTTCATTGAGAAAAACATTATATGCAAATTTGGGGTACCATACCATGCTGTGATAGACAATGGGGTTCATTTTTAGGCCGAGACTAGGGATTTGTTTGAGAAGTACAAAATTGAACACCATAAGTCATCTCCCTATCAGCCAGAAGCCAATGGGGTGGTAGAAGCGGCTAATAAGAATATCAAGAATATGTTAGCCAAGGTGGTGCAAACATATAAAGATTGGGCAAAGTAGTTGTTGTTTGTGTTATGGGGTTATAGGACAACACCCAGATTCAATTGGTATGACGCCATTCTCGTTGGTATATGGTTGAGAAGTAGTTCTACCAATTAAGATAGAAATGAAATCAGTGAGAGTTCTAATTGAAGCAGAAGTTCCTGAAGACGAGTGGATTCGTAGTAGATATGAAAACTTGCCCTTGATTGATAAGAAAAGAATGAAGTATAGGTATCACATGCAGCTATACTAGAAATGGGTTGCTCGAACTTTTAACAAAAGAATAAAGACAAGGAAGTTCAAAGAAGGAGAGTTGGTCCTCAAGCAAGGGAGACCAGTTGTGTTTGATCCAAGAGGGAAGTTTAAACCTAATTGGGAGGGTCCATTTATTATGACGAGGGTCATGTCTGGCGGAGCTATCATTTTATCAGATATAGAAGGGAATGAGTTCATTGAGCCCATCAACATGGACAGGCTGAAGAAATATTACATATAAAAAAAAGAGTGAGAGAAAAAATAATTAGTCAAAAAATCAGAAATGGCTTATTAATGACAGAAGTTGCACCATTGTGCACATATTGTTCGAAGAACAAAGATTGTACATTTCAAAAGACATATTTGTATTAATAAAATGAAATTGTTTAGAACAAATATGTCTTTTGAAATGTCTTATTATTTTGCACAACAACAAAAAGAAAACATCGAACATCTAAGCCAACCAAGGAACTAACAATGTCATCTCTGCCTCCTTGATGGACTATGAGTAGGCTCATTGTGTCGCTCATGGCACTACCTAGCTCGAAGAATACGATCAAGAATGGAAGCCTGAAAGGTCACCCAATCTTTGTATTGGTCTTCAGTCTCAAAATTAGGATCATGGAATAGGTTCCTCTCAATGGTGCGATGTGCCCAAGAATGTCTTACGTGCACTAGATAACGAACAAATAGTCTCCCGGGATCGAAAGCAGTTGATGAATCCATAATCCTTTACTTTTTACCATACTAACGACGCAGTCTGGCAGGATCATAGAATGAACTACAGATGAAACCCGCTAAAGGCACACGTGCAATATATGTCCCTACAGTCACATGCTTTAGTCTTCACCATGGACAGTGTCAGTGAATCTAAGTATTAGGAATGACTTAGAGCCAGTCAATCCAAGAAGTGCATCTCTCGAGTCTCTTCCTTGTACGAAGCTAAGGGCTATAATAGGAAATGTCACATTCAGGTGGTGCAAGGACAGATAATCTATCTTGTAACCAAATCTGAGAAAAAAAAAAACAAAATAAGAAAAAGCCTGCCAAGTCAAAAACCCAAAAAGGGCGGCTTAGGCAAAAGTAAAGGCAAGCTCGCAAAGTCAAAAACCCAAAAAGGTGGCTTAGGCAAAAGTTAGAATGTTAAAAAAAAAAAAATTGGCATAAGAAAAACCTGATGAAGCAGAAGACTACCACCGAATCTCTGACTCGCATCCGTCCTGACACGATCCAGCCCAATCAATGTCTCAGCCAAAATCAAGGGGACTATTATGAAACCAGGACCCATATGAGGAATGATGGTCACAAGATGTGGATCTCCGAGACTATTTGGTCAGGCCAATAGAAATTGTGCAAGAAAACATAATTAAAAAAGGCGAAGCCAACCAAAAAAAAACCCTGTCCACATCCCGAGCAAAGGCATCGTAAGTTTTGGAAGTATGCAGTTATAAGAAATATAACAGTAAACTGCCTATTATAGAGCAACAATTCATTAAGTTATTGGTTATACAATCTTTACGATCGTTTACAGTATTGACTCACTCTCACACACTAACCTAATCTTTGTAAAACAAAATCCCACCAACATCTTAAACTCTAGTGACACTGCCTGATGAACACTTAAATATTTATACTTAATGAGAGCTTAATTCATCATATTGTATTAATAGTGTCATTAAATTCCTCAACTTAAGCATATTTGTAGTCTTTACATCATTTGAATTAACTTTCTCTTAATTTCATTTTTGATGTAGGTTTGGTAAAATGGGCATAAGTTTCTATTTATAGATCAGAATGGTGCAACTCTTAATGTTTTTGAAAGCTGATTCAATTATATACAAGATTGAATTTCACAAGTATCATCAAATTCGGGCTCTTAGTGAACCAAAATTGGGCTTAAAGTGAACCTATCTATAGTCTCAGCCCAGCCTGATCATGCCTCAGTATTTTGACCATATCTCTCAAAATACGTATCCAAACCGTATGAATCAAGATGTTCTAGAAAGATGAGAGAAATATCTGTAACTTTCATAAGACTTGTGATTAAAATTCTAAAAAATTCAATGTCAAAATCGGTGGTCAAAGTCGGTTCACCTAATGACCCCAATTGTCAAAGTTGGTGCATCTAATATTTGACAATTATTCCTTTGTCATTTGACAAGTTTGCCCCTGAATGTATCTATAAATAGAGGTGCCTTGTGACCCATTAGGGCATCTTGGCCTTGGCAGGAATATCTTGGCCTTGGCTGGGATCTTGTATTGTGTTTCTCTCTTGTTTTAATGTTATTAATGAATTTCCTTTTTCTTGTATTTTGTGTTCTTTCTCTTATAATGTCTTGCTAATTTCTCTCTTGCTAAGGTGAAAGGATGAAACCCTTGATATGAGAGTAAGGATTCTCTAACCCTTAATATGTGCTTAATAATCATAATCTTATGTTGTTTATATGATTTATATTTATTTTCTTAATCAATCTTGACACCACTCGTAAAGTGGAGGTCTTGATCCATTGTAGACAATCATTGGCACATCAAATGTTTGGATCCTTTCTAGATGTCGTATGGTTCTTTCTTACTGACGCGAATCTAGTTAGAAACCTTGATTTGTTGTAGACATATGGAGATTGGCATATTGGATGCTTGAAGTCATTTACACGAAGTAGTATAAATATTGGTAACGAAGCAAATATAATTCATATAACTAAAACGGGTTGTTTACCCTTATTTGAAATATCAAGGGCGGATCCCCTAACCTTAGCTCTCACTATTATTGTGTGAATTTTTCTTGTGTTATTCTCATTTATTATTTAAGAACTCGTTTTTTACTTATATTTGTTGATATTATCTTGCCATCCCTTTGAATCATCCACATCATATTTGCTTACTTATAGTTTGTAGTGCTAAAATCCCCTTCCTCGTGGATCGACCCCGTACTCACCATGTTTATTACTTTGACACTCCTATACTTGGGAGACAATCCTTTTTCGGATGTGTCAAGTTTTTGGCGCCGTTGCCGGGGAAGGTAAAAATTGGCGTGCAAAATTGTAAGTGTTCTCTTTTTTCATCTTAGATCTTAATTTCTTGTGTGTTCATCTTTTCTTCTCTTTCCGTCTCTCTTCCTTGCATGAAAATTTGGTCACGAACATCTAGTGGTAGACTTGTTAGAAAAACATCATCTTCCTTAGAAAACATGGCCGACAATCATGTGGAAATATTCACGGATGAAGGGGACAACCGTTCGCAACAAAATGATCAAAACCAACGAAGAACCCTTAGAGACTACATGAATCCGGTAAGGACTAGTACACCATCTTGTGTAATTTCTCCTCCAGATTCAATCCATTTCAATTTCAAACCAATTTTTGTTCGACTTCTACCCACTTTTCATGGCCTTGACATGGAGAACCCATATTCGCACTTAAAACTCTTTGAAGAGGTATGTAGCTCCTACACTGACCCAAATTGTAGCATAAACACCATTAGATTAAAGCTTTTTCCTTTTTCTTTAAAAGATAAAGCTAGAACGTGGCTACAAAATTTGAGGTCGAATTCCATCAGTTCATGGGATGAGATGAAACAACAATTTTTGAAAAAAATTTTTCCTACCCATAGAACAGATTCTCTTAAAAGACAAATTTCTGATTTCTCTCAAAAACAATGGGAAACCCTTTACCAATGTTGGGATAGGTATAAGGAACTACTTAATACCTGTCCTCACCATGGTTTTAAAACTTGGAGAATAGTTGCACACTTCTATGAAGGGTTAACACCTCAAGATAGGCAACTAGTAGAATTAATGTGTAATGGAGAATTTAAAGAAAAAGACCCTGAGGAAGCACTTGACTTCCTAGATTCCTTGGCAGAAAAGGCACAAAATTGGGACACTGCTGGCACCTATGAGGTACCAAGCAAGACCCCAACCTCGACATCCAATAGAGGTATTTAGAACCTTAGGGAAGACCATGACCTTCAAGCCAAATATGCATCCCTAGCTAGAAAAGTCGAGGCTTTAGAAATGAAAAAGAGTGGTCAATTAAATTCTATTCAAGAAAATATCTGTAACATTTGTGATGACAATGACCATTCTACTGATGATTGCCCAACTTTGCCTGCCTTTAGGGAATGTCTCCATGAGCAAGCCAATGCCTTGAACACTTTCAAAAGGCCAAATCACAATCCATACTCACAAACCTACAATCTTGGTTGGAGAAATCATCCAAATCTTAGTTGGAAAAATGATAATCATGCACAATCTTCGCAAGTCCCTTTTCAAACACAACAAAATTTTCAAAATTCTCATGATCATGCATATGCTCCTCCTCATAGGAATGACTTTGAAGAAACATTGCATTCATTCATTACAAAGCAAGAGACTTTCAATAGTCAAACTGCTCAAACATTAGCAAATTTGTCAAAAACTCTTGCAAAATTTGCATCTACATTTAGTATCCAAGAGAAGGGAAAATTTCCTTCTCAAACATTGCAAAACCCCAAAGATCAATCTAACTCAAATGCAGGGAGTTCAAATAACCATTATTTTGACCAAGCCAAGTCAGTCATGACCCTTCGCAATGGTAAGGTTGTTGAGAAACATATTCCTAACCCTTGTGAGAAAGAAGAAGAATCGATCTCTAAAGGGCAGGAAGAGGTTGCCAAACCAACACCTAGCGAAGAGGAAACCAAATCCTCATCTATGCCTCCATTTCCTCAAGCATTAACTACACAAAAGAAGCCAACTCACAATTCTGAAATATTTGAAATTTTCAAACAGGTAAAGGTCAACATTCCCTTGCTTGATGTGATCAAACAGGTACCTTCTTGCGCAAAATTTTTGAAAGACTTGTGCACTGTGAAAAGAAAACTGAATGTGAAAAAGAAGGCCTTTCTAGCTGAGCAGGTAAGTACTATTCTTCAAAATAATAATACAGTGAAATATAAGGATCCAGGTTGTCCTACAATTTCATGTGTTATTGGAGACCATAAAATTGAACAAGCTTTACTTGATCTTGGTGCTAGTGTGAATTTGCTTCCATACTCGGTTTTTCAAAAACTCAATCTAGGTGAGTTAAAACCGACTTTTGTGACTCTTTTGCTTGCTGATAGATCAATTAAAGTACCAAGAGGAGTAGTAGAAGATGTATTAGTTCAAGTCGATAAATTCATTTACCCAGTGGATTTTATCGTCTTGGATACACAACCAGTAGAAGTAAGCAATTCAATTCCTGTTATTTTAGGGCGTCCATTTCTAGCTACCTCTAATGCTTCGATTAATTGCAGGAATGGATTCATGAAGCTATCATTTGGGAACCTGACATTGGAACTTAATGTTTTTAATATGTGCAAACAACCAAATGAAGAAGAAGATGAAATTGACGAAGCCAATGTAATTGAATCTATTGTAGAAGATCACATCCAAAAAAGGAGTTCTTCTGACCCTTTGGAAACTTTTCTAGTGAATTCATTAGAATCAAGTATGGAACTAGAGTCTGATCTTTCTAATATATGTTCTTTATTGGATTGTGCATAGGTGATGAAAAAAGGCTCAAAATCAAGATTTGAAGAATTGGGGCAAATGAATGAAAGCAAGGAAGAGGAAGCTCCCACGTTAGAATTGAAGCCCTTACCTAAAGGACTGAAATATGCATATCTTGGGGAGAATTAGACATATCCGATGGTAATTTCTTCATCCCTCACATGCGAGCAACAAGGTAAGTTGATAGAAGTGCTTAAAAGGCATAAAAATGCAATCGGGTGGACTTTAAAAGATATAAAAGGCATTAACCCTTTAATTTGCACACATCGAATACATTTAGAGGAAAATGCCAAAACATCCTAACAACCTCAAAGAAGATTAAATCCACATATGAAAGAGGTTATTAGGGCTGAAGTTCTTAAACTACTTGATGTGGGAATTATTTACCCTATTTCTGATAGCAAATGGGTAAGCCCTACACAAGTAGCACCTAAGAAATCTAGCATTACAGTAGTTAAAAATGAAAAGGGGGAATCATTGCCAACCAGAATCTCATCTAGTTGGAGGATGTGCATTGATTATAGAAAATTAAATGCTGTCACCAGAAAAGACCATTTTCCCTTACCATTTCTTGACCAAATTCTTGAAAGAGTAGTAGGGCACTCCTATTACTGCTTTCTTGATGGACACTCAGGCTATTACCAAATTCCCATTGCACTTGAAGACCAAGAAAAGACCACATTCATGTGCCCCTTCGGCACTTTTGCATTTAGGAGAATGCCTTTTGGACTTTGTAATGCCCCAGCCACTTTTCAAAGATGCATGTTAAGCATTTTCAGTGACATGGTTGAGCATTGTTTAGAAGTTTTCATGGATGATTTAACTGTCTTTGGAAACTCTTTTGATAATTGTCTTAAAAATTTAGAGAAAGTCCTAAAAAGGTGTGTGGAAAAAGGTCTTATTTTGAATTGGAAAAAATGCCATTATATGGTCACTTCGGGAATTGTCTTAGGCCATGTGGTGTCTTCTAAGGGAATTGAAGTGGACAAAGCAAAAGTGAATTAATTTCCCATTTGCCTCCACCAAAAACAGTCAAAGAGGTTCGTTCATTCTTAGGGCATGCTGGATTTTATAGGAGGTTCATAAGAAATTTTAGTGCTATATCTAAACCTCTTTGTAACCTCTTAATAAAAGACACTTCTTTTGAATGGATTCAAGAATGTCAAAATGCCTTTGATAATTTAATTGGACTTTTAACAACTGCTCCAATTATGCAATCTCCTGATTGGTCCTTGCCTTTTGAATTGATGTGTGATGCAAGTGAGTATGCCATTGGTGCTGTCTTAGGACAAAGAAAAGAAGGTAAGCCTTACGTAATATACTATGCAAGTAGGACTTTAAATGATGCACAAATGAATTACACAACAACTAAAAAAGAACTACTTGCAGTAGTATTTGCATTGGACAAATTTCGATCCTATTTAATTGGTTCTCCAACAATTGTTTACACTGACCATGCAGCTGTGAGATATTTAATGTCTAAATAGGATGCAAAACCTAGATTGATACGGTGGATCTTATTGCTCCAAAATTCAACATCACAATAAAGGACAAGAAAGGAGCTGAAAATGTCGTTGCTGATCATCTTTCAAGACTAACGACAGAAACATTAATTGAAACTTCACCTATCAATGATTCTTTTCCTGATGAATTTTTATTTTCCGTTGCTACTGTACCTTGGTTTGCTAACATTGTAAATTTTCTTGCGACAGGGAAAATGCCACCTCATTGGAATGCTCAAGACAAAAGAAAATTTTTAACCGAGGTGAAAAATTTTTACTGGGATGATCCGTATCTTTTCAAATATTGTCCGGATCAAATAATAAGAAGATGCATACCCTACAATGAGGTAAGTAGTGTCATTAACTTTTGTCATTTCGAAGCATGTGGCGGACATTTTTCATCTAGAAAAACAGCTGCTAAGATCTTACAATGTGGATTTTATTGGCCCACCTTGTTTAAAGATGCACATGCATTTTGCAAAATGTGTGAAAATTGTCAAAAATTGGGATCTATTTCTAAAAGAAACACGATGCCACTGAATCCCATTCTTGTCGTTGAAATCTTTGACTGTTGGGGTATTGATTTTATGGGACCTTTTCCACCGTCATTTGGTTTTGTGTACATCCTTGTTCCAGTAGACTATGTTTCAAAATGGGTCGAGGCAATTCCATGTCGAAACAATGATCACAAAACAGTTGTCGAATTCTTGAGAGAGAATATCTTGAGTAGATTTGGAAATCCTCGAGCCATTATTAGTGATGGGGGTACACATTTTTGTAACAAACCATTTGAAACTTTAATGAAGAAATATGGAATAACCCATAAAATTTCTACACCTTATCACCCACAAACAAGTGGACAAGTTGAACTTGCTAATAGGGAGATAAAACAGATTTTAGAAAAAACGGTTAACCCAAATCGCAAAGATTGGTCCTTAAGACTTAATGATGCACTTTGGGCTTACCGAACTGCTTTCAAAACATCATTAGGAATGTCTCCTTATAGATTAGTTTATGAAAAAACTTGTCACTTGCCTGTGAAAATTGAGCATAAAGCTTATTAGGCCATTAAAACATTTAACACAAACTTGAATGATGCTTGCAAGTTACGTAAGCTCCAACTGAGTGAACTTGAAGAAATCAGGAATGAGGCTTATGAAAATTCTAAAATCTACAAAGAAAAAATAAGGTTTTTCATGACAAGTCCATTGTTAGAAAATCTTTTGAACCTTCACAAAAAGTTCTTTTGTATGATTCAAGATTGCATTTGTTTCCTGGTAAACTTCGGTCTTGTTGGATTGGGCCTTTCATTGTGAAAAATGTTTTCCCTCATGGAGCAGTTGAAATCGAGAACCCAAAGAATGGTAATGTGTTTAAAGTTAATGGACAACGGTTAAAACCATTCTTTGAAAATTTTGACCAAAATGAAGAGTCCATTGCTTCAGTCGATTCTTTTTAAGGATTGATATTTCCCGGTCAAGTGGCGGATACGGTACTCCGTGACTTTTAAAGTCGGTTTTTCAGTTCCCTAAAAACTGTTGCTCACCTTGTGTTCATTTTCCTTTCTTTTCTCGCATTTTCATATAGACACCATTCTCTAAATCTGCACAAACATTTTCCCTCTCTTCCTCCAAATAATTTGCTTAAAATTTACAAAGCTCGTGCAGAAAGAGTAAGGATGTTGATGCGTAAGGGTATGCCTGTCGAAGTAAAATGGTTAATTGAAGCCAAGGTTCGATTTTCTTATGAATTTTCAGATAATCTTGTTTCTCACATGCCAGGTATAGGAAAAAGCTCTTACGCCAAAAAGTGAAGAGCGAAAAGGTTACAAGTTTGTCCCAAATGTGCAAGATGGACTTGTAACCAGCGTTGCCGCTCCTTGGGATATTTGTCTAATAATCGAGAGGATAAAATACAGTTCATCAAGAATGGACTGAGTAAGGAGTCTTTGGATGATATCCGAGTGACTCTTGAGACGCATTCTTGTGGACTTGTACAGCGTGAAAATTTTAACTTATGGACACAATTCCGAGATGAGTAGGAATGCTATAGTCTTGGGAATCTGACTCAAAACGACCCTATTTGCCAGTTTATAAGAAAACTAGATGGGAAGCATATCCCCAACTCATAAAAGGTGTTTAAGTCGTTTCTGGACGTAAAACCAGAGGAAGATGTGAGTCATAGTCACAACTACCTGTACATATGCATGCGTGCCATAATTTTTGAATTTTAATGCCTCATAGCTGTCATTTTTTAATTTGTATCTTTTGTTTGACTTATGGTGTCTCATTTCATCATCTTTTTTTTTTAGTTTTTATGCATTATTGTCAACTTTTTCAACAAACAACCGAGCTACCTATATAGATGCAATCATTAGCATACCTTTTTGCACTCCATAAATACCACATCTCTTGTTCTCTTCTTCACACATAGTTAGAGAGTGCATAAACATGGAGGGAACTTTAAAACGTCGAATCCAAAAGATATGTTTATTCTGTGGATCTCGACCGGGTAAAAGTGAAGAGTTTGTCAAGGCAGCAAATTGTCTTGGTAGACTACTGGCTGAAAGAAAGATTCATGTGGTTTATGAGGGAGGTAGCCTCGGGTTAATGGGTTGTGTGTCAAGAGCTGCACGTGTAGGAGGTAGTCAAGTTTTATGAGTTATTCCTAAAGCTTTGGCTATAGAAAGCATTGTTGGGAAAACGGTTGGGCATGAGTTACAAGTCTCCTCTATGCATGAATGCATGGCACATATGCTCATCAATTCATATGCTTTTATTGCTTTATCAGGTGGCTTTGGTACCCTCGAAGAAATTTTTCAAATTGCCTCTTGGGCCTAACTGAATCTCCATAAAAAACCCATAGGTTTGTTGAATGTTAACAATTTCTTTGATCCTTTAATAAGTTTTGTTGATGCAGCTGTGGAACAAAATTTTATCCCTCATTCGGCGAGACAAATCCTTGTTTCTGCCATTTCTGCTGGTGAGTTACTCGACAAATTACAAGCAGTTGAGTATGAACCTGACCAAGCTAGTACTCAAATTAATTGGCCAGGAGGGCAAAACAAAAAGTGCAAATTGGATCTGAATCTCCGTTTGTAATTTTTTTCTTTTCTTGTCTTTTATTTTTAGTATTTTATAAGTCTTTCAGGTCATCTCTCTTGAATAACAGAAGCTTCAGGTACTGTCTCCTATACTTTATCTCTCTACATTTAAACATTGAGGACAATGTTTCATTTGGTTAGGGGGGAAGGATAGTAGACATAACTATGTTTTGAATTTTCTTTTTCTTGTAAAAAAAAAAAGTGAGTTAGTAATTAGATTCAGATTATGGCGTAAGGAGTTCAAATCCTCTTGAGACGCATTCTGGGTCAGGAATGGCAGAGTAAGGAGGACCAGTTTGAACTCTTGAAACCCATTCTAACCAATTTGTCATTTTATTTTGATTTTGTGAACTCATTTTAGCGAACTTGATATTATTTAGTCTTGATTTTTGAATTTTATAACAAGGAGGTCTTATTCATTTCACTTTGAATTATTCAAATCTATGAACTCTCACAACATTATCATTTAATAAACTATGTGCTTATGTACTCGTTAAGCAAGTATTCATGAACCTTTCTTCACACACACACATACCTTGATGCATGATTGTGGGTGGCGAAATGAAATGTTGCAATATTTGAGTTCTTTTATTTTGTTTAGAATAACAACAAAAGAAAGGGGAAAGTAAAAAAAAAAAGGTAAAAAAAAGAGAGCAATTATAGATAAGTTTGGTCTCGTAGCCTCCTTAATTCGAGCAATTAAGTCCGAGGGGTGTCTCAACACCTAATACCCTAAGACCAACAAGTTTGGGAGCTATTGGCCCAAAGCTCGCTACATGGATTAAGGAGAAAGCTTAATGGGATTGAACATTGCACTATCCACAATTTTCTAAGCAAAAATAAAGCATCGGCAACCCGAGTCGTTAAGCTCGAAGGGGTGTCTTAACACCTAATGCCCTAAGGCTAACTGGTTTGGGAGTCATTAGCCTAAGGCTCGCTACATGGGTTAAAGATGCATTCTGTCAAAAAAAAACATATATATATAAAATAAATGAATGACCCCTACCTACAGTTGTTAGCCTTAACAAATATTATAATCGATATGGCTTCTTTCTAATAAGCCCCATAATCATGTGTCGACTGAGCACAAAAAAAAGGTTTATTGATATCTTGACTGAAGGGATCATGAGTCATTAATAAAAAAAGGTTGAGAGTTTGTTTATTTGGATAAAATCAAGGAGAGTGCAATAATGAAGGAAAAACAGTTTTCAGCGACAAACTTTTTTGCGACGAAATAAAATTCGTTGCTGAAGGCCACTTTTTGCAATGAAATTTCTATTTCGTCGCTGTATCTCGTCGTAAAAAGGGAGAGGGGAAGAATTTTTTCTGAATTGTATTTAGCGACGAAAGTACGTCGCAATATACAATTTATTGCGATGAAAAACTAAATCGTAGCTATATAGGCGGACGAGATGAAGGAAAGCTTTTAGCGACAAAAAATTCGTCCCAAAATATCTCTTTTAGTGATGAAATTTCCTTGCAGAATCTCATAACAAAATAAGGAAAAATTTAAAAAATACGGAAACCTTTTAGCAACAATAAATTCATCGCAGAAAGCTTTATATACCTTTTTTAACGACAAAATTTCATCGCAGAATTTCATAAGAAAATTAGAGGAAAATGCAATACAGGAAACCTTTTACTGACAAATAAGTTCTCGCTAAAGGTTTCCTATATCGCTTTAAGCAACCAACTTTCGTCGCAGAATCCGATTACAAAATAAACGAAAATAGAAATATGGCAAACCTTTTAGTGACGATAAATTCCTCACAGAAAGTCCCCTATATTCATTTTAGCGACAAAATTTCGTAGCATAATCTCAAAACAGAATAAGAAAACCTTTTATCCATGAAATTGTGTTGCATAATCTAATACCTAAAAACGGGGGTAAGTATAGTGGAAAAACCTTTCAGCGACAACAAATTCGTTGCAGAAAGTTTCTGAAATTTCTATGAGAGACGAAATATCGTCGCAAAATATTATGTCGAAACAAGGCAAAATAAGGACACTATACAACATGGTAAACTTTTTAGCGATGACACATTCCTCGCATAAAGTTTCATATATTTTGTTTTTCGACAAAATTTCGTCGCAGAATCTCATCAGAAACCTAGGGAGAGATGCATTATAATAAACCTTTTAGCAACAAATAAGTCCTCGCAAAAAGTTTCCTATATCGCTTTCAGCAACGAAATTTCATCACAGAATCCAATTACAAAAGAAACAAAAATAAAAATATGGCAAACCTTTTAGTGACGAGAAATTCATCGCATAAAGTCTCCTATATTTCTTTCAGTAACAATATTTCGTAGCAAAATATCAAATCAAAATACGAAAGCCAAGTAAAGCTTTTATCGACGAAATTACGTTGCATAATCTAATACCTAAAACCGAGGAAATGCAATAAGCCTTTTAGCGACAATATATTTGTTGCAGAAAGTTCTTACATTTCTATCAGCAACGAAATTGCGTCGCAACATATAACATCAAAATAGGGGAAAATAGGGAAAATATGCAATATAGAAATGAAAGATTATAAGTTTAGCTTGTAACTTGTAAGTTAAGAATAAATGAAAGTGATTAATTATATTTAACTAATTGAGACTAGGCATGGTATTAGTTAATGATTTATACCATATAATCTAATTTAATGTGTTTTAAATAAGTGATACTATAAATCTCAATATTATTAATTAAATCAATTGTCAAAAATAGTTAATATGTACTTTTCTTACATTTAGATTAATTACCAATTAAATCATTTACCTAAAACAGTTAATATAAAATGGAAACATTGTAAAGTTTATTAATTATTTTTTCTTGCTAATTATTAATTAAATCAAATGCCTATGATAGTTATGGAACAAGTTAGTACAAAATTAGAACATTAGATTAATTAATTCTATTAATGGTAGGCATGGAACTGGGGCGGGACGGGTACGGGGTAGCAGGTATCCAACCCCGCCCCGCCCCATTGACCCTTTGCGGGACGGGGCGAGGCGGGGCAAAAAATTTTTGAGCTAATCCATACCCGCCCCACCCCGGCCCGCCCCTATTTGAATTATTACATAACGCCCCTATAATCTTTATATTTTTATGATTTCATCCCCTACAACATTTACATCTTTGCAAATAACTCCCTTATCAATTTCTCGTCATATCATTTATAACTATGATCATTTTTTAACAATCATAAAAGCAATAAATCTTTAAACTAAAATTAAAATGGTTGTATATTAACATTTGATTTTATTAGTAATAATGTTACATACTCTATTAAAAATATGTTAAAAGTGTATTGTTGCTTGTAAATTAGTTAATTGATAAATTTTAAAATAGTTGATAATACAATTAAATAATTTTTCAATGGCATGTTGATTTAATTTCAATCTAATAATAGTAATAATATGATTGGTATATACTAATTAATTAATATTATAGATATTTATGAAACATTAATAATTTAATTAATTAATTAAAATTAATATAAATCATATATTTAAAGTTATAAGATTATTTTTATCATATTTCTATTTACATATTTAGAAAATAATATATTGATTATATTAAGCATATACATTTTTAAAATAATCTTGTTAATATTACAATAATTTAATTAGTACTTAGTAATCTATATCAAGATTGTATATGTTATACAAATTTAATTACTATATACAAATATTTAATTACTATTTGATTTTATTAATAATAATATTACATACTTTATTAGAAATAATGTTAAAAGTGTATTATTCTTGTAAACTAGTTAATTAACATTTTTTTCAAATAGTTGATAATACAATTAAATAATTTTTCAATAGTATGTTGATTTAATTTTAATATAATAATATTAATAATATGATTGGTATATACTAATTAATTAACATTATATATATTTATGAAATATTAATAATTTAATTAATTAATTTAAATTACCCATTTACGATAAATCATATATTTAAGGTTATAAGATTACTTTTATCATATTTCTATTTACATATTTAGAAAGTAATATATTGATTATATTAAAGATATACATTTTTAAAATAATTTTTTTAATATTGCAATAATTTAATTAATACTTAGTAATCTATATCAAGATTGTATATATTATTCAAATTTAATTACTATAAAATATAAATATTTAATTACCATTAATTGCCATTTGATTATATTAGTAATAATGCTACATACTTTACTAAAAATAATGTTCAAAGTGTATTATTACTTGTAAACTAGTTAATTGAAAATTTTTCAAATAGTTGATAATACAACTAAATAATTTTTTAATAGCATGTTGATTTAGTTTCAATCTAATAATAGTAATAATATGATTGACATATATCAATTGATTAACATTATATATTTATAAAAAATTCATAATTTACTTAATTAATATAAATTATAATAAATCATAAATTTAAGGTTTTAAGATTATTTTTACAATATTTCTATTTACATATTTAGAAAATAATATATTGATTATATTAAAGATATATATTTTAAAAATAATCTTGTTAATATTGTAATAATTTAATTAGTACTTAATAATCTATATTAAGATTGTATATATTATACAAATTCAATTATTATAAAATACAAATATTTTATTTTGTCATTATAACATGACTAAATTGATGTTAATATATTAAAAGATGTTAATTATAAATTAAAATGTAATTTTTATTAAATTATTTGCATTGTTTGTAAAATTATTAAGAATTTATATAGATAAAAAGTTTAACAAATATAACCTAAGAAATTACATCACAGTCCTAAAATTTTAAAATTTTATAAACACACCCCTAAAACTTGCGGGGCGGGGCGGTTCTACGGGTCCAACCGTTGGACCCGGGGCCAGACCCGCCCTGGCCGGGGCAAAAATATTTTACCCCAGACCCGCCCCTATGAAGCTCCGGGGCGGGTCTTGACCCGTCCCATTGGATCGGGTCTGACCGAGGCCCTGGACCCAATGGGGCAAATGCCCAAGCCTAATTAATGGTAATGTGCTTAGTAGATTGTGTCTATTAATTAATCAATAATGTATAATGCTTAGTAATTATAGGGTTGTTAATAAACCAAATCTTTTTTTATCTAAGATCATGTTACATTAAACTAATTACAGGCCAATCACATTACATATAATTGCATGAAGTGAAATTGGGTTATGGAAAGTTTATTATTATTATTTTTATTATAAAACTTAATAGCTAAGATAATATCGTACATATGTACTCTAATTTCATTATTTATTATTAAGTTAAAATAATCTAATTTAGTGATTCAATTTGATTAATTTTTATTTAGAATTGAATACTAATGAACTAAAATTAGGTATAGAAGTTCTTTATTTTGAAATGAATCATCAATCGATTAAACAAATTTGCTTATAAATTTTATTAATCAATTAGAATGGCTTAAACTAAGATAATTACATAAACTAACATTTTATATATATATATATATATATATGGTCAAATAAGATATAATATTTGTTAAAATTTTTATAAGTTTTGCAGTTTACAAGTATGTGTATTATAAAAATAGGTGTCAAAATATATTGTAATAGAATTATTAAACCAATCACTCGACATTTTTTAATTAAATAAAGACTAATTTATGATTTTCTACTTTTGTAATGATAATGAGTTAATTATTCAACTCTTTTAAAAATGTACAAATATTTATAAGATTATTTTGTTTAATTTAATTTAATTTAATTTTACTAAGATAAATTAAATTATAACATACAAATAATTAAATAATCTTAACTTAATATACAATTAACTAATGGCTAATATATAAATTTATTTAACTAAAAATATGGACTGAACACAAATTTTGTTTTAAGCGGCAATAAAAGAGCCAAAGCCCACCAAAATTTTTGAAACAGGACAAATTTTCATATGCCCAACACTTGGTTTTTCATGCCTAATCTGATTGGTCCTGAAGTTAAAAGGCATAGCACCTCCGTCTCCTTCCTCTCCTCCGTTGCCCAACGATAGGCTCTCGCCATACCCTCCATGCTCCACGGCTATCTGCCTGTCTCGACTCCTCTCTCTTTCTGTTGTGGTGCCTGTTTTGCCTCCTCTCTCTCTACGACCCTCCACACTTATCTGCCTGGTTTGCCTCCTTTCTCTCGCCCGTTGACCATCGCCATTCTCTCTCTTTACCCTCCGGCCTGCACACTCAACGGCAGTCTGCCTCTCTGACCTCCTCTCTCTCCTGCACTGCCAAGCCCTTCAAACTTGTCTGCTTGTCTCACCTGCTCTCTCTCCCGCATTGCCCACGCCAGGCTCACCATACCGTCGACGTTCCATGACCGTATCTCCTCTCCATTCCACTGCAAGTTAAATTGAGGTCGGATTCTGGGGTTCAGAGAACTGCATCTTTGGTGGCTGGTGATAACAGAGGCAAGCAAAGACTACAAGCTGAACTTAAATGCCTCGAGCAAGAAGCTAGATTCTTGGAGGTTAGTTTATTCTTTAATGTTTCTTGGTTAATTGATTGTGTTTGCGTCTGAATGAGAAATGGTAATATTAAAGAGGATTATGGTATCGACAACCTTGTGCATTGTTCATGAGGGAAGGGGAAAATAGAATCTTTTTGTTGTTTTTGAATATCAAAGTTGGAGCTGCAAGTTGTGGGCTCGTAGATGTTGGTAGAATAAATGTGCAAATTTGGTAGTTTATTCTGTAGAAGAGAGGGAGAAGAAATATAAAAATGAAAATAAAAAAATTGATTATATTAATTTTTTGTAAAAATATATTTTTAATATCTTTTTTTATTCGATTGCTGCAAAGATGACAATCATCCTTGAGTATTTATCAGTTTCAAGCGGCAAACTGATTGAGGTCTTTCATGTTGCTATTGAAATTTAAGAGTCTTAAAAGAATCTCAAAGTTTTATGACATTTTGTTGCTAATAAACAATTTAACATTTTGTTCTTCCTTTCTCCTAGTTTTATGACATGTAGTGGACGTTAAATAGGCTTAAAAAATGATTAGGGAAGAAGAAACATAGTTGTTGTGTGGTTCACGATCTAAGTTGTGAACCTTTTTGTTTCTGGATCGAAGTCTGCAAGCTCACCCTTTTTGTTTCAGAGTATTGGCCAATTGAAAAAGATAAAACAAGAGTTGCATTTATGCTGAAGATATAATGAACACGAATAAAATAAGAGTTTTGATGGTTTTTTTTTTTATAACTTAAAACCTGTGAATTGTGAATTGTGAAGAACGATTTTGAAGTAGGAGGGAAGAAATATTGCTAGAGGAAGATTATGTTCAAGATAAAATCGTGAGAAAGACACTTTGAGGAGACAAGACAAATCATAAGAAAGAGAAATTATTCTTTAGTTTTTTATTTGTTTGCGTTAAATATTTCAGATTTTTCATTTACTTATCTAGCTGTCAGATGCAACCAACGGTTGCGATGAACTGGCCTGGATATAGAGAAATAATTTATGTATATCCATTTATTAAAAAGTTTTTTACACTTTTGGGCGAATACTGATGCTTAACCAAAAACTGATGCTTAACCAAAAACTCTATAAGAAAAGCAGCAAAATTGCAAAAAAGGTTACTATCTCTAAAAGAAAGTCGCAAGTAGAGAAGTCTGACACCATAGATTAAAGTCATATTTTTGTGCTAAAAATATTTTTCAGGAATTGCAAAGCTTCTTAGATGAGCAAGCTTTGGCAAATTTAGCTTTAAAAGAAAAGGTTAAGGCTAGACAATGATATCCAACCAATTTTATAATTATTTGCATATATTTCATATTTGTTTTAATATCTTAAAAAATCAATGACATCCATCAGATATCTCAGCTAAAACTAGAATGATCAATGGGCTAATGTTGGGGTTCAAAGAGTGGTTGGTAATGGATTTGAATTATTACAATATATCAATGAGCAAATTAGATTTAGTTACAGTTGCAACCAAAAACTAATCATTTCTAGATAAATCTACAACTCTTCAGGCTCAACAGAATTTAAGGACCAAACCATCAAACACTTTTTGATGCTATATAAGCAAAATCTTAGCCACTTCTGCACTCTGTATAACCTTTGATCTTGTAGAACTAAAAAATAAGGAAAAAGGTCACAAGACAAATTTTAACTTAGACAAATTTGCTTTGGTAGCACACAAGAAATGCCATAAAAAAGAAAGGAAAATAGATTAAAGGGATTCAACTTTTCTTCTTCCACATAAAAAAAAATTATAAAAGGAGATTAAATGAGCTTAAATTATTATCATTTTCTACTAGAATAAATATAAAAAATTGGAATATAAGGTAACTTGCCTTTTCATATTTAAGGCACTGCTCATCAAACGGTGCATCAATGTATTCAGATTCCTCTACTATTGATCTATAAACATGTTTTTCAGATTATGATCTATAAACCGAGAAAATAGGTCTACATACTAATAGAGATTCTATCTTGAAGTTAGATAAATCATGTATATTGTTGGTTACGCCTAATTTCTGTTTGTTTATGTTTTCTGTTAAAATTATATAGATTCCCGTTGTTCAATCTAATCAAAGTGGTGATCTTAACGTCTAATTACAATTTTTTGAAAATATATATTTTTCAATCTAAGGTTGCTTGTTTGGCTCACTGTGCTGGTGCAAAAGTTGAAGCATTCTGCACAAATCGAAGCACCATTGATGACTTCCGAAAGTTTTTAATCAGATGCTCCACTTCTGATGATTGTCATGTGATTTCGTCATACCATAGAGGAACTTTCAAACAGGTAATTATTAGCTTTGAATTACTTTGTTTCTTCCTTACCTCTACTGTGGCCTTTTTTTTAAAAAAAAAAGATTATTATTATTTTTCAGTTGGTGCTTCTTATATTTATAGCCTTTACTGCAATGTTAAATCTTGTTACATTCAAGTTGGAGAATATATGAAGATTTTGCGCCTGAATACAGTTTACAAATTCCAACTTCACTATTTAAACATGTCCCTTTCCATCAGGAAATCTTACACTACAGGAAAAACTGTTTACGGTTATAATCTGGTATAGAGTTCACATTCCTGTGACCCATGGCATCAGATTAATGACTTCATTGTTAGAACTGTCCTATGTTTTAAATAGTTTTGGAAGTTCCCTATTCTCTATGCAGGGGAGGACATTAAGATAAACTATATAGCAAGAAATTTTGAGAATAGTAGTAAAACAAGATGAATAGAAATAGTAGTTGACCAGTTAGTACCAAAACAAACACAAGGCATCTTTTTTCAACTCATTTTAAAATACAAAAGTAACAATAGAAAATGGAAGAAGAAGAATAAAACAGGGTACACAGTTCAATTCGGTGAAACCAGTCTTAGCATATACAAGTTTATATCATCAATGGCTATATTCAAAATAACATCCCATGTATACAGTAATGCAGTACCTCAAGTAAAGGATTATGAGACTCTTCCAGAACACTGGGAAGCAAACGAGATAACAATTCTTGCAGCCTCCATCCAGTAAAAACTTTCTGTCCATATACACATTTCCTACTTCTTGGTTTTTTGCAATCTGACCACCTATGGTATTCTTTGGACAAATAAAATTCCCCATAGTAAAATGACAATATATCCCCCATGTCCTTGGTCTCGGCAAATTTTTTTTTTCATGTCTATGCAAGCATTGTTTAGGTGTACCTATCTACCCTTTATATCAACCTGAACTGTAATCTCATCCACTTTCAACTTTCAAGTTATACAGCTTTAATTAATATTATAAATAATTTTTCTTAAATTATAATTTTGATTCTGTTAATTTCTGTTTGATTAATTAGTATTTCATTTCTTTTTGAGAAATGGCTACTCTGATGAATTTGTTGGAAGGTTGGAGTTCAATATGGAATTCGATGGAGTTTTATCAATAATTTATTATCTCTTTGTCTTCATTAGCTGAGTTTTTTCTTATTTGATTGATCAGTTGGTTCTGTTTTTTATTTCATGTTGTTGCCTGAGAATTTGGGAATTTCATGTAGACCCCATTATGTTATGTTGTGTTGTGTGACTCAGAGGCATTTGATTGTTGATGCTTAGACAGTTTAATGAGCTGTCTAATAAGGTTGCTTTTTTTTCTAGAAATGAATTTCATTGCTTAGCTTATTTGTAACTGATCGTTTGAAGTTTATGTACATAACATCTGGTTCGGTTTGCTGATTCTGTTCTGTTGTGCGAAAGGAAAGAATATAAAAATAATTGTTTTGTCAGTTTCAAACAGCTTTGTGTAGATATCATGTACAAAATATAAAATCTTCTCTTTCTTGATTTGTTTTATTTCTACGTGACTCGTGAAATTCGATTTAATCAAACTAATCATGAATCTCACTTAACTTCCATTAAAATAATACACTAAAGAGATTTCAATGCAAAATGCTAATCAGCATTAGATTCCCTATAGTTAGATTTGTGGGCCACCATAGGTTCATTAATTACTGATCTTGGGGAGATGAGAAACCAAGGCCAAAGACCACACATTTGAATAAAACTCACAAAACTTATATGGCTGCTACTGCTAGTGCTTGGTAGCTCTCAGCTGAGTTGACTCTTCTGCACGCTAAAACATCTCTTTTTCCTTTATTTATTCCTCTGACATTTTGTACAGATGATTGTGTTATTCCTCTATATTCAAACTTAAATAAACTCCAGGTTTTAACATTTGAGGAAACTCATTTGTTGAGTTTGAGTATAGGTTATTGTTTTAGTTTATAATTATATCATTAATCAATAGCACATTTGGCTTACACTTCTATTAAAAAATTAATTGATGAGTACAATGTTACAACATCTAGTTAATTAGTACATAGATATGCATAAAGAAATTAATAAACTATAAGTTATTATGCTTGTTCGATGCTTGCCTCACCAAACTGAAATTAAAGAATCATCAACATAGGATCATCAACATATATATAAGCTGAAAGCAAGTTAAGTTGCATAAAATTGAGCAAAGTAATACAGACGCGTTAATTTTTGTATGTGGAGGATTTAGCCTGATCATAACCTGGTCACATCTATTAATTCACACTTGTTTGCAAAAAAATGTTAACAATAATGCTATCTTTTGTGATGAATTTTAGTGCTATATCACTGTAGATAGAACTACCTAATATTATTCTGGCTTATAATTGTTACTTAAAATGGAATATATGCGTCTATTAATGATATTAACACTGGAGATTATAGGGTAGAAAACCAGATTTTGTCAACTTATGAGCTGTTTTCTGTCGCTGCTATCTGGAGATTATATGGAAGCTAGTTGAACTGTAAAGTTTTGGCAGTATAGCTTGTAATTGCTCTCTCATTTATTACGCGTTAATTTTGCGAAGCTTATCTTGTCGTGTGGTATCTACAACAAGTTCATAATCTAATACATATTTTTTCTCTTTGGCAGTCTATGTTTAGACTTTTTGGCACACTCAGGAGAGGTTGTCAACTTGTGATGCAAGTAGCTGAATAGGTTGAAGCTTGGGGATTTTAAATTGCTTCAGGTTTTGCAGTGGTAAGTCTTCTGATTTTTTGTTTCTTGCATAATTTCTAGCTTATGATTTAGTATATACTTATTAAATTATAACTTGTCCCTTCTCTTTGTATTATTTGTAAATAATACAAAGAGAAGTTCCCATTTTGACTGTTTAGTTTATATACTTTTTACGTAATTTATAAGTATATATGCTAGAAGTTGTGAGCAAAAAGTACATTATTCTTGAATAGTTAATGGCCTTATCGATAGTGTGGAGAAAGGGGGTAGGATTCATTATGCATATCTTTGTCATATACAATAATCTTAATTACTAATTAATTACGTATTGCCAGGACGTAAGTTATGGATAAATCTTGGATTCAACTTTCGGATAGGCTTTCACAAGAATATATTCAAGGCATCAAGTCCTTTATGATAATAGCAACAAACTGTTCAAATAAGAAAAATGGCCAAGTTCGTTGTCCATGTCGTAAATGTCAAAACATATTTTGGAAACCATTGGATGTTGTTGAGAGTCATTTATACAAACCTGGTATGTCCCCTAGTTATCAACAATGGATCTATCATGGGGAGGAAGCTGACTATGGTTCTTATAGTAGCTTAAACTTCATAAATACAGAGGAGGAAGTTGATAATGATGTGAGTAGTCAGGACGATGATGATGAGATGTGTGATTTGATACATGATACATATGGTCCATCCATAATGGCTAATGGTCTTCCAGCGGATGATGCCATTCCTTCATCGGATGAAGGAGATGTTGAGGAGTTTAGTTTATTAAATGAATTGAGAAAGACTCTATTTGAAGGGGCTAGGATGTCAAAATTGAAATTTGTAGTGCAGTTGATTCATATAAAAGTTATTAATAAGTGGAGTAACAATTCATTGAATATGTTACTTGACTTGTTAAATAAAACATTACCTGAAAATCATAACCTACCAAAGTCAATGTATGATGCTCAAAAAACGTTGAAAGACATAGGGTTAGGGTATGAAGCTATTCATGCATGCAAGTATGATTATGCTTTGTTTTGGAAGGAAAATGCTTCATGTGAGAGATGCACAATATGTGATGAACCCAGATATAAACCTACCGTTGTAAGAAGAAGAAGGTGCCATAAAAAGTTTTGCGTTATTTCCCTCTAGAGCCTAGATTGCAACGATTGTTTATGTCACGCCATACAGCAAGTGATATGAGATGGCACCGAGAGAAGCGAGTGGGTGAGAAAGGTGTCCTAAGACATCCAGCTGATGGTGAAGCATGGAAAGAGTTTGATAAGTCATATCCATGGTTTGCGCAAGATCCACGAAATGTTAGGTTAGGTCTTGCTACGGATGGATTCAATCCTTTTGGTAACATGCATAACCCATATAGTATGTGGCCTATTATACTTATACCATATAATCTACCACCATGGAAATGCATGAAACAGTCAACTATGTTTATGTCATTACTCATTCCAGGGCCACGTGCACCTGGGACAGATATTGACGTATACTTGAGGCCATTAATTGATGAATTGAAGGATTTGTGGAGTGTTGGTGTGGAAACTTATGATGCATCATCTAAACTTCATGTCCAGATGCATGCATCAGTGTTGTGGACAATTAACGACTTTCCAGCATACGGAAATCTATCTGGATGGAGCACAAAAGGTCATTTGGCATGTCCTGTATGTAATAAAGAAACTTCATCTCAATCAATACGAAGTAAAATATGTTACATGGGGCATCATCGCTTTTTACCCTTTGACCATCCATGGAGAAATAGTAGATTACATGATGGTCATCAAGAAAAAAGGGTTGCACCACGAGAGTGTACTGGTTATGATATTTTAAAGCAATTCGATCTGTTTGATGATTTGAAACCTGGAAAACACCCTAACAATAAAGATAAAAAGAGAAAGAGAAAGCCAGAGGAGCTAAATTGGACTAAAAAAAGTATATTTTTTGAGTCGGAGTACTGGGCAACATTAAAACATCGTCATAATTTTGATGTGATGCATATTGAGAAGAATATATGTGATAGTCTAATAGGGACATTATTAAATATCGAAGGGAAATCCAAAGATACTGACAAGGCAAGATTAGACCTACAAGATATGCGGCTTAGAAAAGAGTTGCATTTACAACATCAAGGCAATCGATGTTTGAAGCCTCATGCTTGTTATGTACTAACTGTGGATGAAAGGAGAAAATTTTGCACATTCTTAAAGTCAGTTAAATTTCCCGATGGATATGCATCTAACATTGGAAAGTGTGTTGATGTTAAAGATGGAAAGTTAATGGGATTGAAAACTCATGATTGTCATGTAATTTTAGAACAACTACTTCCTATTGGCATTCATCCATTCTTACGAAAGGATGTATGCACAGCAATCGTTGAGTTGTGTGACTTCTTTCGACAATTATGCACCAAAACAATAACTACATCAAATTTGGATCATCTTCAAAAGGGTATTGTGGTGATACTTTGTAAATTGGAGCGCATCTTTCCACCGGCATTCTTTGACATAATGATCCACTTAGCAGTGCATTTGCCTCAGGAGGCAAAATATGGTGGTCCAATTGGATTTAGGTGGATGTACCCAATTGAAAGGTATACTTTTTCAAATAAAAGTTATGGAATTTAAATGTTTCATATACATTATAGAAATTATTTTAAGTTATAAGATGATAAATTTCTATGTGACAGGGCTCTGGGTAGATACAAGAGCTTTGTCAAGAATAAAGCTTATCCAGAAGGGTCCATTGCAAAAGCTTATATTGATCAAGAATCAATGACTTTTTGTTCAATGTATTTGCAACAAATTGAAACAACATTCACCCGCCCTGATCGAATTTATGGTAGTGGTGAACATGATGGGGGAATATCTATTTTCCCCCAAAATGTTAGGGTTTTCGGATCAAAGAGATCCAAATTATTAACCCATTTGGAGATTGATAAGGCTCATTGGTATGTTTTAAACAATTGTGATGAAGTTCAACCATTCCTTGAGTAAGTCTATCACTACATATAGTTTCCTATAACGGACTTCATTGTTCTCTTTAATATATGTTATGAAAAGTTAATGTACTATGTTTAATTTAATCCGTGTAGGCAACACAAGGTTATTTTGCAAGAGAAAGGTGAAACAAATTTGCACATGTTACAACAAGAATCTTTTCCTGATTGGTTTAAGAAACACATAAGTGATAATATTCGATATATAATTTGTATACAATGTTGTGATTTAATAAAATTATTAATAATGGCTTGTGTGATATAGTTAATGGAGTTACATGAGCAAGGATCTACAATAGCGAATGAGTTTTTATATGCATTGGCATGCGGACCTGATCGAAGAGTGAAATATTACTCTGAATGTAATGTTAATGGGGTGCGATATTGTACTCAAGAAAGAGATGAGGGACTTACAACTCAAAATAGTGGGATATCTGTACCTGGTGAACATGATGGAGGAGAGATTGATTTTTTCGGATCTTTATCGAATATCATGGTATTAGATTATGTAAAAGACAATCAGGTTGTTTTATTTCATTGCAAATGGTATGATACTGATCCTAAAAAGAAAAAGATTCGCCAAAGTTATCATCTTTCATCTGTTAATGTTTCTCACAGTTGGTATGATGAAGATCCTTATATATTTGCAACTCAAGCACAACAAGTCATATTCATTGATGACCCAAATCTTGGGGAAGGATGGAAAGTGGTGGAGAAACTAGGACGTAGGGGTGTATGGGATATTCAGGAGAAGGATAAGATAAGTGAAGACCATATTGAGGTTTGTGATGAATTAGCAGATTTTGTTTTCACATTTGAACAAGAAGAGTTGGATGTTAGCCTATACAATAGGCATGATGTAAATCCAGAAGAGGTTAATGTTCCCATTACAAAAAAAAAGTGCGAGTAGACGAGAAAATGATTTACATGACTTTATATGCGATGCAACAGATGAGGAAGATGATAGTGACAATGAAGAAGACAATGAAGAAATGCTACAAGATACTGAATCGGAATAAAATTAACGATAGTAATGTGAATTTTTAGTTTTGTCAATATATTATTGTTCATGTTATTAACTATATATTTATTTATCTCTTCATTCTTTGTGTTTATGTTAGTAAACATGCATATATTGTGTTTTGTAGATGGCTCCAGGTGGACGGAAGAGAACAAAAAATGTTAACAGTGCAAAGAGTAGCATTCCAGAAAGTAACAATGCAAGGAGTAGTATTCCACAGAGCAACAATGCAAGAAGTAGAATTGTAGACAGTAGCAATGCAAGGAGTGAGATTCCAGAGATTAAAATTGCTAACACAGAGGAGAATAGTGAAAGGCCAAGACAAGTCCACAGTGAAATAGGTAAAATGGTTTCTTAATTAACATATCATGTATAAACTTTTTTTTTCATGTTGAAAAATGTTAGTTCTTTGATCTAGCTGACGATTTTCTATTTTATAGATGACTCACAACCTTCACAACGTAAGGTTCGTGGACCTACTCGAGGCCTACGTTCTGATTACATTGTGAGCTCGCAGGGTAAGATAGTGTTGGCCATTTCTGCAGAAACTGGTAAAGCGACAGGAGATTATGCAGAAAGTCTTTCGAGTGAATGTGGGGTTATTGTTCGAAACCATGCTTCACAAGAGCATGAGTCATGGAGTAAGATGCCTTGGAAACCTGATAGCGGGAATTTGTTTAATATGCTTTTGGTATGTTTAGTATATAAAGTTTTAAACATTTAGCTTATTTATGATTGTTGAATTATAAATTTTTGGCTGACATATATTATGTTTTACTGTAAAATATAGAAAAAGTTTGATTTGGATTTTAGCCAAGATCATGTTGTTCGTTGCATCAATGACATTATGGGTGGGCGATATAGAGATTTTCGTTATCATTTGAAGAAAGAATATGAGAAACTTGGGGCAAATGATGCAGCTCGTCAATATCCTCCGCCTAATATTAAGCAACGGGAGTGGGATTATTTATGTACTTTATGGTCTCAAGAGAAATACCAGGTATTCAGTTAAACTGTTTATATATTTTTATTATATTTTTGTTTTATTAATTGTTATCAATCATAGGACTTTCTAACTAGTAACACATGAAAGTGTAGCATCTATGAAATATAAGCTGTGTTATTGTTATTATTATTAGAAGTTTTTATTTTCGAAAAATTTATGTCATATGAATCTTTAGATATTCTTTGATGTTTAAAAAGAATTACTTCTTAGCTTTTTTTTCAAGGTCCATGAGTATCGAATAAAAGCTAAGTTGCTAGAAATTACCACATTTAGATAGTTTGCACCATTCTCATCTTGAAGATAAAAATAACAAAAAAAACCTAGCTACAGTATCTATAATATATATATATATATATATATATATATATTCCTTAAACTGTTTCTATATTTTTGTTATATTTTTGCCTTTCTTAATTGTTATCAATCATAGGAATCTAATTAGCAACACATGAAAGTGCAGCATCTGTGAAACTGAAGTTGTGTTATTGTTATTGTTATTATATTTTTTATTTCCTATAAATTTACTTCATCTCAATCTTTAGGTATTCTTTGATAGTGAAAAAGAATATACTTAAGATGTGCTAATCTGGTTTATTTACTTGTTGAATATGCTAGTTAAATATACATTGATAGTAAAATATGCTAATCAGGTTTCTTCCAAAGGTTATTCAAATTCTTTAATTAATTGATGGCTCATATTTGATATGCTTTTAAAAATTAGGAGAGATGCCGAAAAAACTCACAAACTAGAAAGAATCTAAAATTTGCTCATCGTGGAGGGACAAAATCTTTTGTGGCTCCTCGTTTAGAGAGCTCTAAGGTGAAGGTTTTCAGAGTTTTCTCTTTTCCTACTTAATGTAATTTAATAAAAAATTCAAAGAAATAATTTGATTAATTATGAAGTGATTGTTTTGGACAGCAAGGAGGTGAGACACAAAGTTTCTCTGCTTCCTTCCAAGCCACTCATTACAGCACTAAAAAGGGATGGGTTAACTCTACAGCACAAGAGAAGCATGTAAGTTTTTATTTTTATGTACTAAGTTACTGTTTTTGCTTTTCTTAGTCATCAAAACTTTTAAGTTATGATGCCTTAATTGTTTGTTATGGCTTAGAAAAGCACCTTCAATGATTTGGATGTTGTATCACGAAAAATGCGACTCTAGTTTATGATGCAAAAATAAGAAAAGGAGAATTAAGTTCTATTTTATTCAGCTTGATGGTGAATATTTAAGGTATGGTTAGAATGAAGGGAAAAAATTCAGCATCACTGTAGTTTACATCATTTGCATATTGACATGCTTTTTATGTATGTAGTTGCTAGATGTCTCTTCTTTCTAAGCTTTATAGCTTGACTTTCCAATTTAAGAGGGCCTAGCCTAAAATTATAATTTAAAATTTCAGCTATTGATTTAGCTTCATCAATTAGTGTAAGTTAACATTCTTAGGATATAGATCATATGGAAAAACAAAATTATCAACAAACTTAAAGATGTGAATTTAAGAAATGTTTAATTTATAAGCCAAAAACATTTAGTTAATGTTGTACTAAAAATATACTTGTGTTGGTCCAGTCTATTTAAGCAAACAACTTCAAAAGATGTTTTTTGTTTCATAGTTCTTGGTAGTATTATAAGAATGATATCAACCAAATATATATAATTTATGGAGTTGGTATTTAAATTTCCTTACTATGATTTAGTTAACAATTAGATGAATATTATGATCATGAATAAGGAATGAGTATCGAATGAAAATGAAGTTTATTGAAAGCATCAAATGCTATCTTCAATTCCTCTTTTAAGCGGGATGCTGTTGCTTCAATATGAACTGAATTTTTCAATTGTTCCTCTTCCTTTCCATAGTCTTTAGGATCAAAATCAGGTGCTGAGCCTCCTTGAAATTTCAGGTCTGTTACCTATTCTGTTGTCTTTTGATTATACTTAGAGAAGTCTGTACATGAGCTTTCCATATTGCTTTCTGAAGTAACACTTTCAGTTGAATAATCTTAATCTAATGTAGAACAGTCAGCACTCCATCCATACACTTGGACCAAATCTTCATCCTTGGTAGGGCAGACAGAATTTGAATTTTTATTAATGCAATCTTCAATGATACTCAGTCTATAATCTATTTTAGCAAGTTCATATTTTATCTGCTGCAGAATTGGAGTTTTATTTTTTAACTTCAGAAACTCGTGCTCTTTGAATGGTTGCAGTTTACTCGTACAAAACAGAAAACTTTGCTTTTTTCTTTTAAGTTAAATAATCTACTCCTTATCTCATGAATTTCTTTTACCAGATCCTGAACCACCTTTCTATATGATACCAAACCTCAAAAATATCACTTTGGAGAGCTGCTTTATGAATCTCTGCATCACCATAACATGCATTAATAGGATTTTCAGACTCCAACACTGCTAACCTTGCCAACTCAACTTGACCCTGAACAGCTTCAGCTGCTGGAGCATTTGCATTATCCTCCATCTCAAAAATCTTATAGTTTTGCATTTGGGTGGCCAGATTTGATATTGGATTTGGAACATCTGTATTAGAGAGCCATTTTGCAACCACAAAAGTAGTTTCAACACCTTTATCTGTTTCAATGATCTGAACCTTAGATTCGAGATTACTCTCCAGCACCTTTACCTTATTGATTTTTTCATTCAGCAACATGCTTAACTGAGTTGCCTCCTCTTTTCTTATTTCATTATTTTGTGGTTGACAATCATTTAAAGCAATTGTCGCTCCCTTCAAAGAGGTTAACTTCTCCTCTATTTCCATTACCATCTTCTGCGCATCTTAAAAATTATCTACGCATCTCGTTCAAAAGTCAAAAGGTTTCTATCACAAGGCCTTTAAAAATTATTATGTAAACTTTCGTAACATGTAGTCGTTAGGCAATCAAGATAGTATTGAAGATTAAGTTTACAGGAAC
>SNVD02015539.1:0-11663 GCA_013180625.2 Boswellia sacra | reverse complement strand
AGTAGAAAAAACATTTTTATTACTCTTTCTCTTTGCATTTCACGCCTTCCTCCCCTCCTGTCTCTCTTTTTTCTTTCTTTTTCCCCAATCCTTATAATCCCTAATGTGTATCTCATCCTCATCCTCCTTGTCTCTAACTATGTCGGATACCACTGCCTCCACTGTCACCGATGGCGGCAGCGAGATTATGCTGTTCGGGGTGAGAGTGGCTGTGGACTCCATGAGGAAGAGTGTTAGTATGAACAACTTGTCCCAATACGAACAACCTTACGACAGTAATAGTAACAGTAACAACAATAAGCAAGAGTCAGCGACGGCTAGTTATGCCTCCGTCGATGATGCTGTTAACAACTTTAGAGCTGGGCGAGAGTGAAAGCTAGGTTCGGTTCTGTTCAGATCTCTTTTTGTTTTTTTTTAGTGGTTTTGTTTTGTTTAGTTGAAAAGTTGATTTTTGTATTGGAAAAAATGGAAAATTTGTTACGAGTTTTGTGGACTGAAGAAGAGCACAAGCTGTTCCTGTTGGAATTACACAAAGTGGGGAGAGGAGATTGGAGAGGAATCTCTAGGAACTTCGTGAAGACAAGAATGCCAACACAGGTGGCTAGTCATGCTCAGAAGTATTTTCTTCGACGAAGCAATCTCAACCTTCGACGTCGCCGATCTAGCCTCTTTGATATCACGACTGATTTGGTAAATTAACCATTTTGCTTTGATTTCTTGATCCTATATATGAAAGAATTGACTTTTATGATTAGAGAAATTGTAGCTTGTATGGATTTTTCATTGAAGTTTGAAGAAGAAGAGAGTAAATGAAGCTCTTTTTGGATCTTTTAAGGTTGTTTGGATTATGGGAATCTTGGTAGGATCCTGTTCCGAATTGAAGATTTATATTTTTGTGTATTGTTGTTTGCTCAGGTTGCTGAGATTTCAATGGAAGATGAGCAAGTTGATCAGCTAGATAGCAATCCATTGACAACTTCTCAGCTGGAAATCAATAATGGATTTGCTATGATGTCTGGTGTGCCTGTAGCTTTGCCAGTTGCTATTGAGAATCCAATGGAGAACCTGACATTAGGACAAGGCAATCAGTCAAATAACAAGATGGGG
This sequence comes from Boswellia sacra, assembly GCA_013180625.2. NCBI lineage: Eukaryota > Viridiplantae > Streptophyta > Magnoliopsida > Sapindales > Burseraceae > Boswellia > Boswellia sacra. Next base: position 10,556 of record SNVD02015539.1, on the reverse strand, counting down.
ATAAAGCCTGTCTGTCCAATTCCTGTTATTCTAGCTCCTCGAGCCATGACAATGTCTGAGCTTAACCTCAACTTGAATCTAGTGATGGATCTATCTCCATTATCCCTCAAGCTGTCCTTGCCATCGGATCAAAGGGAATCTTCATCAAGGCATTCGGCTTTCCAGGTCATGCCAACCTTCAACAGTGGGGAAGGCAGCAACATCATCAGTGTTGCTTGACAAGAGAATAACAAAAAGTCGAAGGAGAAGGTGAAGGGGCATAAATTAGAAATTAGGTGACAGAAAATTGGCTACTTAAATCTTTCCTTACTTGATTATGTAACCTTGGCTAATAATTAGAAAGCTAAATGAAGATTTTATTTGCTGTTGTTTTAAGGAAATGAGAATAGCTACTGTGGAGGGTGTTGTGAAGCTACCGAACGTTCAGTCTTTAGTTGCTTAAAGGAAACGTGTAGCATCAAAGGGCCGTTTCAGTGTTGATGGGAAAGATAAAAGCTCAAGTAATGTATAATATTTGTTTTTAATTCTATTTTTGGTTTTAAGTTAAAGTTTTCATTTATGTGCTAAATTTTGTTATGTGGGTTATGGTGTAATTCGGCTTTCCAGGTCATGCCAACCTTCAACAGTAGGGAAGGCAGCAACATCATCAGTGTTGCTTGACAAGAGAATAACAAAAAGTTAAAGGAGAAGGTGAAGGGGCATAAATTAGAAATTAGGTGACCGAAACCTTGGACCATTATAGATTTTTGTTTTGTTCTATGTGTTTCCCGTACTGTTTACTGTCTATCTGTTGATTATCTACTCTCTATCTGCTAATCTGGCTGTTTATTGTTTACTAGCTGTTTGTTGTCTTCTCTATTTTGCCTCTGCAGTAAGCCACTTGTTGATGTGTTCTTTACATTAATTCTTGGATAACAATATGTTTTTATATTAAGGTATAGAAAATTAACTAAAGTTACTATAATGAACTTTCTATTTATTGTGTTAGTAAACTAAGTCTAGTTAATTTAACTTTAGTTATTTTGCATGAACCAAATTCAGCCATCTCTCATGCATTGATTGGCTGCTGAATTATGCAACAAAATCAGCTTCAATATTGTAAGAGTAGGAACTCGATCAAATAAAAAAGTGTGCAATAACAATATTAAATAGTTTGCATTTTTTCCTTTGTTTTGCCATAACCTCACTGATTGTTTTTGATAAGTGTCTATTTATATATCAGTTTCATATCAATTCGTCCATGTTTCTTTGCTATATTCCTTGGTATTTTTATGTTTTTGTGTGGTTTTTGATGTTTGTAGGAGTTTTGGAGGAACTTACACAAAATTGGAGTAAAACCCTTCATTTTCACCTCTGCTAGTCAACCAATTTCTTGGAGTTGATTGTATCGATATACAATTAACCGGATAACATGCTATATACCATTGAAAAGCTCTCGAAGTCTATTTTCTGGAGAAATTTACGGTTCACGAATTTATGTAGTGTACCGAAAGTTGTGATAAAAATGGTATGAGAAGTGTATATTTGTAATTCCATATATCACTGTAGCATGTTATTAAATACGGGGCACTGTAGCAAGTTACTGTAGCAGAGTATTTAAACACATTTTAGGGTTTTATTTTCATAACTTGAAGAGGGGAAAACGTGGGAGGAGGCTGCATTTCTGGATTTCTCTCATCCCTTGGAGTTCTTGAAGGAGAAAGAAGATTTTGAAAGAGGAGGAACTACAATTCCAAGAAGATTCATCTACAAAAAAGATTTTCAAAGAATTTGCTAAGTTCTTTCTTTCCTTTTCAATTCTGGAATTTCTCTGTATTGTATTTGTTATTCTGATTGAATATGTGTAACTAAATCTGAATTGGTTGAGGGTGATTTCAAAGCCCTTGATATGGATTTTGTGAGTTGATTGTGTAAGAAATTGTTATCCAATTCTCTAATTGAAGTTGCTTGTATTTTCCCATATCTAATGCTTATGATTGCTTACTGATTGTATTTGGAATGGCCAACTGAATATAATCTGTTGTTGTCTATTGCTAGATTAGAAATCTTGATCCGTAATTGTCATGAATTTCCAATCATTAGTAGCAAATTGTGATCAGAGATTGCAATTGGAAAATACAACCTAGGTTAAATAATCCGAACTTGTGTGATTATTGCTTAGATCAACCTATCTTTCTCATCGTAATGCTTCTATTGAATTAAACTTAGAGAGCTTGTTCTAGGTTGTTTAATGGATAGAGATTAAATAAAGAGCTTGTTTTATTTAACAACAAAGTAAGGAAAGATTGGGATAACAGAGCTTGTTGTTATCTACGGTTGATAACTTCAATGCTGTAATTGGATTACAATTCTATGTTAATTCACAAATTCATATCTTGTGGCAGAGAAAGAACCCTTAACCAAGTGTCTCTCATTGAATTTTCAATTCATTTAATATTGTGTTGTGTTATTCTTTATTTGCCTTCGTATTCAGTTTAATTAATCATTCAACAAAACCCCCCATATTTAGTTTATTGTTGCTGAAAAATAACAAATTTAATTAGAATCAATCCTCGTGGGAACGATATCTCACTCATCACTTTATTACTTGTGCGACTAGTATACTTGCTAGTTTCGAACGCATCAAGTTTTTGGCGCCGTTGCCGGGGATTGATTTTCTAATCAATTTGTTATTCTGTTTTTACTACTGATTCTTGATTGTTATTTCCTGATTGTTTGTGTTTAGGCTTTTATGTCCGAGGGAGAAGCGGATCAACGACTTAAGAGAATTAAGGAGTTTCTCCAATCCTCGAATTTAAGTCTAAATCGGTCAATTTCAACTCCACCTCCAGAATTTGACCTTGCACGACACACTTCCCTCCCATCTTCTGGCAGTTCAATCAAATCTGAATCGGAAGCAATGGCGATGGAAAACGATCAGACTCTTAAGGAGTTAGCGGCTCCAATTATTGATCAACAACCGCTATGCATAAGCACAATTTTGAGATAGATTTTGAACTTAAATCTGGACTGATTCATCTCTTGCCTTACATTTCATGGTTTTGCAGGAGAGGATCCGAACAAACACCTCAAAGAATTTCATGTGGTATGCTCAAGTATGAAGCCAACCGGCGTTTCTGAAGAGCAAATTAAATTGAGAGCCTTCCCATCTCATTAGCAGATTCGGCAAAAGATTGGTATACTATCTACCACCAGGTACCATTACCACTTGGAATGAGATGAGTAAACTCTTTTTGGAGAAATACTTTCCAGCCTCGAAAGTTACAAATATTAGAAAAGATATTAGTGGCATTCGACAACACAATGGAGAATCACTTCATGAATATTGGGAGAGATTTAAGAGGTTATGTGCTAGCTGTCCAAACCACCAAATTAGTGATGGACTCCTAATTCAATATTTCTATGAGGGTCTCCTACCCATGGAAAGGAGTATCATTGATGCTGATAGTGGTGGAGCACTAGTTAATAAAACACCGAACGTGGCAAGACGTTTGATTAGTGACATGGCAGCGAACTCCCAACAATTCAGCAGTCAATTTGAGCCACAACTACCAAAAAAGAGTAAATGAGGTAAGTACTTCAAACATTGAACAACAACTTTGTGAACTCACCTCTCTTGTAAAAAAAATGGTTGTAGGACATATGCAGCAATCTTATGCATGTGGAGTATGTTCTGCCATGGACCATCCAACCGACATGTGTCCAACTTTGCAAGAAGGAGATACAGAACAAGCCAATGCCATGGTGGATTTCCAGGACAACCAAGGCAAAGGTATGACCCTTTCTCCAATACTTACAATGCTGGATGGAGAGATCACCCTAATTTAAGATATGGTAATCATCAACCAATTGCCCCAAATGCCATACCAAATCGACCACCAGGTTTCAATCAACCAAGGGTGCAGCAACCATTTCAAGCACAACCACAACCAACACCACAACCAGCTCCACAAAATTCAGGTATGTCTCTCCAGGATATTGTTAAAGCACTTGCCACTAACACAATGCAATTTCAGCAGGAAACTAGGGCAAGTATCCAAAACCTTGAAAATCAAATGGGACACTTGGCCACTAACATGAGCAAATTTGAGAGTCAAAGCTCAGGAAAATTACATTCTCAGCCGGTGATCAATCCAAGAGAGAATGCTAGTGCTGTAACTTTAAGAAGTGGGAAGCAATTAGAGATTCCACCAAAGAAATCACAAACTGATGAAGGGGATGACACCACTCCCACCAGGAATAAAACATCATCTTCTAAGGTAAATCCTAAAACCCATATTCCTTCATATGTTACTCCTCCACCTTTTCCTAGCAGATTTGCAAAATCAAGGAAGGAGGAACAAGAACAAGAAATCCTTGAAACTTTTCGCAAGATCGAGGTAAACATACCACTTTCTGGAGCATATCAAGTAAGTGCTAGTTAGCAAAAATTTCTCAAGCAGTTATGCACCAACAAGAGAAAGTTGAAGGGAAATGAGAAAGTAAGTGTGGGGGAAAATGTTTCAGCTTTATTGCAAAGAAAAATTCCTCCAAAATGCAAAGATCCAGGTACGTTCATCATTCCATGCACCATTGGTAATACCAAGTTTGAAAGAGCTATATTAGAATTAGGAGCATCTATTAATGTCATGCCATATTCTATTTATGCTTCTTTAAATCTTGGACCTTTTGCGAAAACTGGTATTACCATTCAATTTGCTGATCATTTTAATGCATATCCCAAAAGAGTTGTGGAAGATGTGATTGTGCAGGTGAATCAATTGGTTTTTCCAGCAGACTTTTATGTTTTGGAAATGGAGGATGAGACGTCTCCCAATCCAACACCAATTCTTTTAGGGAGGCCATTCTTGAAAACTGCCCGAACGAAGATTGATGTTCATGATGGCACTCTCACCAGGGAGTTTGATGGCGAGGTGATTCGTTTCAATATTTTTGAGGCAATGAGGTACCCTAGTGACTTGCATTCTGTTTTTGCAGTTGATGTTATTGATTCTTTGGCACAACAACTTTTTGAGTTAACTCGCAAGAATGCATTGGAAGTAGCCATTAGTGAGCACATTGGGGCAGAAAATTTTAGAGAATCGAGGAAGTTGATACAAGTGTCTAAAGAAGTGGAGGAAGCTGTGGCAAGCTTGGATGAGACTATAGCTATCACCACAAACAAGTATGATGTTTCGTACATTGAATTGCCTTTATCTAATGAGAAACTTCTTCCTTCTGTGATGAAAGCCAATACCTTGGAGCTTAGCCACTTCCAGATTATTTGAAGCATGTGTTCTTGGGTGAGAAGAAGACTTGCCAGTAATAAATAGCCAAGGGGCCTTACACCATACAGCAAGAGAAACTCATCGAGTGCTTTCGAGATCCAAAAACAGCCATGGGGTGGACAATTGGCTGACAATCAAAAAAAAACAAAAAAAAAAAAAAAAGGGGGTTTTAAAAAAAATTAGCCAACCTATATGCATGCACCGCATCTTGTTAGAAGAGGGATCCAAGCCCACTAGAGAAGCACAGCGGAGGTTGAATCCTCCCATGATGGAAGTTGTCAAGAAAGAAATCATGAAATTGTTAGATGTGGGTGTGATTTATCCAATTTCGGACAGCAAGTGGGTGAGTCCAGTCCAAGTTGTTCCGAAGAAATCTGGTGTTACGGTGGTTAAAAATGACAATAATGAGCTAGTTCTCACTCGTATCCAAACCGGGTGACGAGTTTGTATTGATTATCGAAAGCTCAATTCTGCAACTCGCAAGGATCACTTTCCTTTGCCATTCATTGATCAAATGCTGGAGAGATTAGCAGGTCATTCTCATTATTGTTTTCTTGATGGCTATTCAGGATATAATCAGATTGTCATTGCCCCTGCAGATCAAGAGAAAACTACATTTACATGCCCATTTGGTACATTTGCATATTGACGCATGCCGTTCGGTCTTTGCAATGCCCCTGCCACTTTCCAAAGGTGTATGGTAAGTATTTTCTCTGATTATGTTGAGAACATCATTGAGGTATTTATGGATGACTTTAGTGTTTTTGGTGATTCTTTTGATAAAAGCCTTGATAACCTTACACTTATACTTCAAAGATGTATGGAAACTAACCTTGTTCTAAATTGGGAAAAATGTAAGTATGGAAACTAACCTTGTTCTAAATTGGGAAAAATGTCATTTTATGGTAGATCAGGGTATAGTTTTGGGACATGTTATTTCTGCTAAGGGTATAGAAGTTGATAAATCCAAGATAGATCTTATATGTTCCTTACCTCTTCCCACAAGTATGCGGGATATTCGTTCGTTTCTCGGTCATGCAGGTTTCTATCGTCGATTCATCAAAGATTTCTCGAAGATAGTATTGCCTCTATGCAGATTATTGCAGAATGATGTGGCCTTTGAATTTGATGAGAAATGCAAAGAGGCATTTGAGAAACTGAAGGAACTCTTGACCTCAGCTCCTATAATCCAATCTCCAAATTGGAATCATCCATTCGAGATCATGTGCGATGCAAGTGACTACGCTGTGGGTGCCGTTTGGGTCAACGAATTGGTAAAATTCCACATGCCATTTACTACGCATCTCGGACTTTAAATGATGCTCAACTTAATTATTCTACCAATGAGAAAGAGCTGCTAGCGGTTATTTTTGCTTTAGAAAAGTTTCGATCTTATTTGATTGGTACTAAAATAACCGTTTATTCTGATCATGCAGCTTTGAGGTACTTGCTCACAAAGAAAGATGCAAAACCAAGGCTTATCAGGTGGATACTCCTTTTACAGGAATTTGACTGGGAGATCAAAGATAAGAAGGGAAGTGAAAACTTAGTTGCAGACCATCTCAGTCGCATTGTCCATGACGAGGATGTACTGCCATTACAAGAAAGTTTTCCGTATGAACAATTGCTGTCTCTACATGTAGCAGCCCCTTGGTATGCAGATATTGTTAATTACTTAGTTACCAAGAAGCTACCACATGACTTGACTCGAGCTCAAAGAGAAAGATCAAAAACATTGCCAAATATTACATATGGGATGATCCATACTTATGGAAGCATTGTTCTGATCAAGTGATAAGAAGGTGTGTTTCTGAATCTGAATTCAATTCAATTTTGACCTTCTGTCATTCTTATGCATGTGGCGGTCACTTCGGACCAAAAATAACAGCCCTGAAAGTTCTTGATTGTGGATTTTACTGGCCATCATTGTTCAAAGATGCATATCTATTTTGCAAAGCTTGTGACCGTTGTCAAAGGACAGGTAATTTAAGTGCCAAAAATCAAATGCCACAAACCCCTATACTGGTTGTGGAGATTTTTGATGTGTGGGGTATTGATTTCATGGGTCCTTTTCCTTCATCATTTGGTAATGTTTACATTATACGTGCTGTGGATTATGTTTCTAAATGGGTGGAAGCAAAAGCTACGAGAACTAATGATTCTAAAGTTGTTGTAGATTTTGTGAAATCTAACATTTTTTGCGAGATTTGGAACACCAAGAGCCATGATTAGCGATAGAGGGACACACTTCTGCAACCAATCATTTGAAGCCTTGCTCAAGAAATACAACATCACTCACAAGGTGTCTACTGCATATCATCCACAAACTATGGCCAAGTTGAAGTTTCCAATCGGGAGGTCAAGTCCATTCTCGAGAAGACGGTGAATCCGAACAGAAAAGATTGGAGCCTACGACTTAATGATGCACTTTGGGCATACCGGACTGCTTACAAGACACCTATTGGTATGTCTTCGTATAGGTTAGTCTATGGTAAGCCATGCCACCTTCCAGTAGAGCTCGAACACAAAGCATGGTGGGCAGTAAAGCTTTGTAACATGGAGATGGATGCTGTTGGAGAACAAAGGAAGCTTCAACTGCAAGAATTGGAAGAACTTAGAAATGATGCCTATGAGAATTCCAGAATTTACAAGGAGAAGACTAAGGCATTTCATGATAAAATGATCTCCAGGAAGAATTTTGAAGTGGGACAGAAAGTTCTTTTATTTCATTCTCGCCTCAAGTTATTTCCAGGCAAATTACGATCTCGATGGATTGGACCTTTTGTTATTACTAATGTTTTTCCTCATGGTGCAGTGGAAATCAAGAACTTAAAAACGGACAAAGTATTCAAGGTGAATGGGCACAGGTTGAAGCCATACTATGAGAATTCAGTGATGCAAGACATCGAGGAGGTACCTCTCTACGGGCTGTCTCTTATACACATCTAGATGTGTATAAGAGACAGGTCTAAGTGTGGGGGAATTCGATAGGTGTCTATTTATGTATTACTTTCATATCAATTAGTCCATGTTTCTTTGCTATATTCCTTGGTATTTTTATGTTTTTGTGTGGTTTTGATGTTTGTAGGAGTTTTGGAGCAACCTGCACAAAAATGGAGTAAAACCCTTCATTTTCACCTCTGCTAGTCAGTGATCTTCTCGGATTTAATTGTATTGATATACAATGAACCCGATGACATGTTATATACCGTTGGAAAGCTCTCGAAGTCTATTTTCTGGAGAAATTTAGGGTTTATAAATCCATTCAGTGTACCAAAAGTTGTAATCAAAACAGTGTGAGAAGTATAGAAATGTAATTCCACAAATCACTGTAGCATGTATAATACGGGACACTGTAGCAGGTTACTGTAGCAGAGTATTTAAACACATTTTAAGGTTTTATTTTGAGAACTTAAAGAGGGGAGAACGTGGTGGAGGCTGCTGCTCTGGAATTCTTTCATCTCCTGGAGTTCTTGAAGGAGAAAGAAAGCTTGGAAAGAGGAAGAACTACAATCCAAAGAGAATTACATCAAATTTGCTAAGTTTTTCCCTTCCCTTTCATTTTCTGGAATGTCTCCATGTTGTATGGTATTTAACACGTTCTTAAACATGTGTAACTGAATCTGAATTGGTTGAGGGTGATTTCAAAGCCCCTGATATGATTTTTGTAAGTTGATTGTGCAAGAAGTTGTTATCCAATTCTCTAATTGAAGTTGCTTGTATTTTCCTATATATAATGCTTATGATTACTTGCTGATTGTATTTGGAATGGCCAACTGAATATAATCTGGTTGTTGTCTATTGCTAGATTAGAAATCTTGATCCATAATTGTCATGAATTTCCAATCATTAGTAGCAAAATTGTGATCAGAGATTGCAATTGGAAAATACAACCTAGGTTAAATAATCCGAACTTGTGTGATTATTGCTTAGATCAACCTATCTTTCTCATCGTAATGATTCCATTGAATTAAACTTAGAGAGCTTGTTCTAGGTTGTTTAATGGATAGAGATTAAATAAAGAGCTTGTTTTATTTAACAACAAAGTAAGGAAAGATTGGGATAACAGAGCTTGTTGTTATCTACGGTTGATAACTTCAATGCCTGTCTCTTATACACATCTGTAATTGGATGACAATTCTACGATTAATTCGCAAATCCATATCTTGTGGTAGAGAAGGATCCCTTAACCAGCTTTCTCCCATTGATTTTCATTCAAATTTACTTTCTGTTTTGTTATTCTTTACTTGCATTCTTATTTCATTTAGTAAAGCATTAAACAAAAACCCCCCCTGTTTAGTTTATTGTTGCTGGAAATAACAAATTCAATTAGAATCAATCCTCGTGGGAACGATATCTTACTTATCACTTTATTACTTGTGCGACTAGTATACTTGCTAGTTTCGAACGCACCAAGTTTTTGTCCCCCACACTTAGACTTTGCTAGTCCTCGAGCAAATAAAATGATACGAAACAAAACTAAACCGAAACACAATCAAAGAAAACTTAAAATACACAAATGCTTCAACTTGCAAATAGGCCTCAAAGATTGTACTTAATTATAACCCAAGGAAAACTTCAAAATAATGCACTTGATCAAGAATTTCATCTCAAAGATTAGTTTCGCTTCACTTCAATTCCTCAAGTGTATGTGTGTAGAGCCGTTCTCACCTAATCACTTGTAACCCGGATGAGTTTATGCATAAAAATGAATCATATTTAATAGTAAAGATGTGTGTATAAACGAACTCCATAGGCCTGCTTTTTCAAGTCACTCTCCACTAATGTAGACCAGCACAACACGAAGGATCAAGTAGGACTTTATTAAGCTTGTAACGTTTGGCTTGGGTGAAGGTATGATTAAGGATAATAATTTGGCTCAAATCACCCACAAACACATAAATCATTCAAGATTATGTAGAGCTCAACCCTACAACACAACTTCATTTCAATTCACCAGGTTACTCCCCCAAACTTATTTAGAACACTCAATCTTTTTTTTTTTTTTGCAGAAAACAAAAGAAAACTACACCCCACACTTTGTTGTTTCATTCTTTTTAAGAACACTTAAGGGTATAGATCTCTTATTCTTCTTCTTTTGTTCTTTTTTCTTTTTTTTTTCTTCTTTTTTTTTCTTTTTTTTCTTTTTTTTATTACACTTCCCCTCCCCCACACTTAAACAACACATTGTCCTCAATGTGTAAGTACGTGGACGATAAGTACAGATTGACTTTTTTTTTTCAAACACAATAGAACTCACTTGCAGTGCTCATGACACATCCCAACCTC
>SNVD02015536.1:0-11588 GCA_013180625.2 Boswellia sacra | reverse complement strand
TGCTTGATCAGTACAAGGGTTCTAGAAAACCTTTATTGTTTTTCTCCCATGCGCTTAATACAGATAGCAATAATTTCTCAAAACCAGTTATTTTTTATGTTGCTAGGATTTTATTTTCTTCTGTTTTTCTTGTTTAAAGACTGATTACTAAGTTTTAAAGCTTTTTTTTTTTAATTTTCTATTGTTTCCTTACCAATAGCATTACAAAATATTGGGTCTTGCTTATCTTTGAAGTGACAATAATGCTAGTGGTTTTCAATTCCAAACGCCAGTTGCATATGTAAAATGCCTCGAATAGTCTGGAGATGATATTCCACCTATTTTCATTATTCTTTTATCTATTTAGGGGGTGGAAAAGTTTGAGATAGAGTTGAGTACACTGCATCCTATCCTAATTGAGTTCGAGTTTTCAAGTCAAACTTGGAGCTTGATCTTATGCAGTTTACAAATTAACGATATAAGCTCTAAAGTTCATGTTAAGGTAACCACTTGTACAATTGTTGTTTAATGAAGGATTAATGCATGGAAATACCTTTTCAAACTCCATGTCTCATAAAAAAAAAAAAAACCGTCTCAAGCACTTTTAATAGATTAAAACTGATTATATGTCATTCTTATAGACCACTTTATTTCATCTTGTGATCAGACAAAATCCAATTCTATGCTAGCTAGTTTGCATTTCTATGGCTCGTTTAAAAGTACCAAATTGAATTTTTAAACTGTTTATTTCTAGTTTAGTGAATGGGCACGAGTGTTGTTTTACAATCTTCATGGATTTGTTATTCTTATGTATGATAGCTGTCCTATATACTCCTATTTGTTATGGTCCATAGCCGTTTTGAAAGTACTAGCTTAGGACTTAAGCATTTAATTTCCTTCCACTATTTGAATCTTTTAAATTTTAATGAATCTGGTGCTATATATACACTTTACAAAAAAAAATATTCATTGATTATTTTAAGTCTTATAAAGCATTACTTTGTTAGTGTATATGAGAAGCTTTAACATGATATTATATATTCATTAAAGTTTCAAGATTAATTCACTTAAATTGTAATTGAAATAAGTTAATTAATGTTCTTCAACAAAAATGGAGTCCATTCCATGTGGTGTAATAATGAGTAATGTAAATCCAGTTTAATCTATTTCTAATATTTATAACTTGGTGGAAATAAATTGGTTGTTGAAATTTCACAACAGGAAGCATGTGACTAGTTTTATTTATTTATTTACTTTTAATGTTACGGGCAATGGAAATAGAATGTAGGATGGTGTAAAAATTAAAAGGAGGGAACTATTTTGAATATAAGAAATTTTGTACATAGATAACCATGTAATGTTCACGTCAAAATGTTGTTGCTTTTACATGTAATTGGGAGCATGCAATTATTGGCTTATAATTGATACTGGGTGGCACATACAAGTAAGAGTGAAGTGATTTGAGTGGAAGTAAATTTGGTTGGTTTTTTTTTTTTTTTTAACTTGGATCAGGAGGTTGTGCTACGGATTAGGGCATTAATTAGATTGGACTAATTTCGTTAGTATGGAGGAGAAGAGAAAGAGAAAAAAGCTAACTACATTTTTAAAGTTTGAGCAAGTGTAGGTATGGGAAGTACTTTTTTATGTTTTAAGTTTGACGTGGCTTCATTGCATCATTGATCTTAGGATATGGTCGATGGCATTAAATGTTAAATGTTTTTTAGCTCTCTTTAGAAATATATGATTTTAGAACAACGTATTTCTTGCAATTGTAGCTTATGTAATTGCATAACATATTGACTGTAGAAATATGTTTTCTATTTAGTAAGTAGCAATTTTTTCTAGGTGTTTGATCTTTTTGTGAGAAGATGGATTTGTATTATTGCTGAGTGATATATTTTATATGCTTGTTACCTATTTATTATGTTTTAGCTTATGAGTATTTGTGAAATTGCATGTATAATATATATAAAAAACTGGATTTCCAAAATTAAGAAAACATATACTACTTGTTGGTCAAGAGAACCGACGACTAGTATATTTTTTTAACCAAGCTTTAATTTTGTGTCAATCAAAAACTAACACATACATTTAAAATTGACATGAAGCTCCATTCATTATGTGTTAGCTTCTAACTGACAATGTCTTACGTGTCAGGTCTTAAATGACATGTATCACACGAAAACCAACGTGTAAGACCAATTTATAATCCAAAAACGTGTTAGGTTAGTGACTGAAAAAGAGGTTTCTGTCGGTTTCACCAAACGAAATGTATAGAAATACTTGTCATGTCACTTTATGTCATACGAAAACCAACATGTATGGTCATAATGTCATTTATCAGCCTACACATAATACCATTTTTCTTGCAGTGATATATTCTAACAACTTAATATGTCGAAGAGAACTATTTGTAACTCAATTAATTAAACTAATAACTTAAATTACATGAAAACCCATAAATTAAATATAATTTAATATAACATGTAAATCTTGTAATATAATCTACCCACTGAATTTAAGCACTCTTTTGCCTGAGGAATATTATAATATTGGTTTGATGGCTAGAAACCTTCAATGGAAGCTTCATCAGAAAAAGATGAATAACGATCGAACACTTATTTTCTCTTATTTATAAAATTCATGTATCAACATACAACAAACATACTATGGTTATAAAGAGCATGGAACAAGCTTCAATTTGATATAAATATTGACCAGTAACTCACCAGATTTTGGTCAGAGGATGCATAGGAAGTCGTTGGCTTCCAAGCTTCTTGTAAAATCTGTAGAGAATCCGGTTACAAGATGAATATGGATGGAAAGAGGATGGCAAGAGCTTCGAAACGACATATCCTGGGGCCTGAGATTCACTGGATTTTGACCAAAATCAATAGTCAAAGTTTGACGGTAGGTGGTCAAATGAACAAGGGTGGCTAGGAAGAGACCCCCTGCCCCTCTTTTCATGTTTATGTCTCTCCCCCCTGTTTTATTTTCATTAAAAAATTTTGGGCTGGGCTTATGTTTATTGAAGCCCAATGGGCATTACAACACTACACTCTTAAAAGAAATTTTGTCCTCAAAATTCATGATCGTAGTCAAATTAAACATGAATACTAAGCTCGTATACTTCCATTCAATAATTCATTCAATTCTACCTCGTTAGCAAAATCTACGCCAACAAGATTGACTTTGCGTTCAAATATGAAACAAGTGAATCGTACTCATGTGGAATATAAATGCATCAAGGATGTTATGAAGAATAACTACTTTCAGAGATACGATTGTATAATGCTCGAAGGAATATAATCTATAATGTAACTTTCTGAGTGCTAAATAACTATATAGGAATCTTACTACTACTTCATATAGAGGCTTAATTTCCTATGTACAATACAAGAGGTGCTTTTAGTTCTCTTACAGGTCTTATGCAAGGGCCTAAACAATGCATGCTTATCTTAAAGAAAAATACCACTTTACACATCAACGCTGAAAACTACTTCCACAAGTCATGAAAAGTCTAAAGAATCTATAACCTATGCTTTGGTACTAAAGTTGACACGATCCACTCCTAACTACATGAACAAATCGTGTCTAAAACTGTTTACTAAGAGAACAACCTTTCAATTAAGTGTCTCACTACGCTATCGCTACATTGATAAAAACGTTCATAAAAAAATTAATTCTAGTTTAAGTCATTTATGTAAAATACCTAAAAATACTTCGAAAATTTTAATGAAAATCTGGTAGATTTTCGCCTACAATTTGGACTAAACCCTCTGTGAAACACACAAATTCTTTTACAACTTCTAAAAAATTATTTCTAAATTCAAAAAAAAAATATTTCTAAATTCAACTTCTTTTAGGACACTTGTCCTCGCAACCATAACATGCCAACAATAACTATAACTCATCCTCAATGTGCTTAAAAATTTAGAAATTTATACAAATAAATAAAATGCTTTTAAAGGCATTGAACTCTAGCTACACATAGTGTGGCCTTCTTTAGCATTAGAGACAACTTAGCACCAAACCTGTAGTACCTGGTAAGAAAATGATAGGAAAAGAGTGAGCCGAAGGCTCAGTGAGTGGCTATAATTTTACAAAATAAAATTTCTTACTCCTTTATTTTGCAAAACTCATTTCTTAAATAAAATTTTCTTTCAAATTATTTCAACATTTAATCACTTTTGAAGAAATTAGTATCATTTTTCTTTTATTGAAAAACATATAAACAACTCTTTCTTTTTAACCTCATTTATAAACCTCATTCTTATAAAATAGCTATACAATTTCTTAACTCATTGAAAAGAAAATACTTAATAGGAATCCTTAACTCCATTACCATATAACATAAATTATATAAGAAAATCACACACTTACCTTTACTTAAAACACTTATTTAATCCCACACTCAGCATACAACATATCACTAGACATCAATCTTTTCTATAAAATAAACATGAAAATAAATGTCAAAAATCAAACAATATAAAAATTTTAAATCACATTCCTCTCATTCTAAAAACCACATATTTTCTTTTCTAGCTTATCAAAAAGATTTGTTACCGAACATCTAAAATTCGTATACTCTAACACTTATCCACTTTACTTCCTAAAATAGTCATAAATTATACGATTTCCTCAAAGTAAAATAATTTAACAATTTATTGACTAGAAAATATCATCTCTTATTTGTACTTAAGAAAATCAATCGCAATAGTAGAAAGTATCATCAATTTTCTCGTAGAATATTAAAACAAATAAACTTTTGATTAAAAATTCTCAGATATGGTAGCTTGATTCTAAACTTTTAAAAGAAAACAATAAAGAGAATGCATCTTTTCTTAATCTTATAAAATAAAGCTCATGATGTTATTGCTAAAATCATTGCTCATGTTTAATTTAAAACATAATTTTCTTAAAAAAAAAAATCTTCTTTTAAAGAACTTTTATAAATCATGCTTCTTTCTTAAACTAACTCATATGAACATATTTAAAACACTTTTGGATTACAATAAACCAGTGCCCTTGAAGCTTTCTGATCCTCCCTAGCGAGATCCAACATCACACAGGCCTATTAACCTGGTCATATGCATACGTAGAACTGGCTCCAAAGAGCTAAAGTGCCTAGATCACTCGGCCAAAAGTCTCTATGAGTGTCTGAACGGGCCCTAAAGGTCTCTATCTATATCACTGTCTAAGTGATCTAAATAACTGTCTGGGCACTACTTAGTATAGTATTATTGAACTTTCTTATCTTTACTAAAATTGATTTCTTTTCAAAACTACTTCATATGCCAAACTTTTGCTTTTTATGCAACTTTATCAAACTCTCAAGAATTTATGCAAATTGAAACTGAAATATTTGAGTTCCTTGAAATCCATGATAAACATCTAAAAGAACATCTTGAATCAAATTGTTAAAAAAACTTAAATATCATGTTTTAGCACTTTCTCTAAAAATGTAAAATATTCATTTTTAACGAACTAAAATGGCAATTCACTTATAAAATATGAAATTTTATTTCTAAATGCTATTTCTTTGTGTAAAACTGTTTTTGAAATTAAAAATTTTATCTAGGATTATTTTGAAAATTAGCTTTAAAACATCTTAATAACTAAAATCAACTGTAGCAAATAGTACTTTAAAGAATTTAAAAATCTTAAAAATCATGATTTAAATGAAAATTATTTGAATATCTTATAATTCCAAAATTTGCATCTAGGTCCCTACAAACTCTGGAACAATTTTAGAGTTTGCAATTCACCATCCGTTGTTGGATAGTTTCAAAATTTTACAGTTTCACCCCTGCAGAACAAAAATTCTAATTTCTAAAGCTTTTCTCAAAAATAATTTACTATTTTTTTTTTGTAAAACCACCCATCATTTCGTAAATCAAAAACACAATTTTCCATATATATTCAAAGGGATTAGCTAAATATTTTAATTTACTATATAAATTCATATAATTATAAATGTCTATTTTCTAACCATTAACAAACTTTTTGCTTCCATTAACATACTATATACATTCATTCTACAAATTTCACTTTAAATTCTTATTCTTTTTATATTTAGACATACATCATTTACTATATATTCAAACACTAATTTATTAGACCCATCCATAGACATCTTTTAATCTAAAATTTAATATCTTACATACACTTAGTTTCAAAATAGCATAACCACTCACCATTTATTCTAACAACAATTAAGATGTCGAAGAGATCTATTTGTAACTCAATTAATTAAACTAATAACTTAAATTACAAGAAAAACCATAAATTAAATACACTTCAATATAATACGTAAATCTTGAAATATAATCCTCTTACTGAATTTAAACTTTCTTTCGACTAAGGAATGTTCTAAAATTTGTTTGATGACCGGAAACCTTCACTGGAGGCATCGTCGGAAAAAGAAGAATAATGACTGAGCATTTATTTTCTCTGATTTGTAAAATTCGTTTATCAACATGTAATAAATGAGTTATGATTAGAAAGAGCATGAAACAAGCTTCAATTTGATATATAGATTGACCGATAACTCACCGAATTTCGGCTAAAATATGCATACGAAGCCGTCGATTTCCAAGCTTCGACTTACAAACTCTATAGAGAATCCGGTGACAAGATGCATATGGATGGAAAGAGTTTCAAAATGACATATCGTGGGGCCCAAGACTCATCCAATTTGGGCCTAAATCGACACTCAAAGTTCGACGGTCGGTGGTCAAATGAGCAAAGGTGGCTGGGAAGAGACCCTCTCCCCCTCTTTTCCGTTTCTGTCTCTCTCCCCTGTTTTATTTTTTAAAAAAAGATAAATTTTGAGCTGGGCTGGGCTTATGTTTATTGAAGCCCAATGGGCATTACATCACTTACCTGCATGGTTTCAATTTCTTTGTTGTTGGTCAAGGTTTTGGAAATTTTGATCTAAATAAAGACCCTGCAAACTCCAATCTTGTTGATCCTGTTGAAAGGAACACTGTTGGTGTGCCCTCGGGTTGGTGGCTTGCGATTCAGTTCCTAGCAAACAATCCAGGTTGGTGAAAAGACATCTACATATAATTCATATAATAATGAAATTAATTTGGCCCTTAAATGATAATTATTTAGATTCATTATATTTTCCAATTATATTGCTGTGTAATTGATTACTTGATGATGATGATTGACGCACAACCGTTTATTTGAACTGGGCTATGATTTATGCATGGTGATCTAGAGATTCATACCAGCTGGGGTTTGAAGATGGCTTGGATAGTCTTAGATGGAAAACTAATAATAAGCTACCTTTTCCAGCAGCAGATCTTCCCAAGTGTTAATTTTATCACTATCATTTTTTTTTTCCAGGTTTTTATCAGCAATCAACCTGATGAGTTTTTTTTTTTTTTTCTTCTAATCGTTGTAATTCCTTTGCTTTGTTTTGTTTTGTTTTTGTCTTATTTGGAATCGGTTGATCAGTATGTTCAATCATTATCACCTCTATGTACGATTATTCTACAATTTAGAGTCTTAATGAATGAATGATCTATCTGAGCTTTCAAACGCATCAATGTGCACTTTTCCTAAGATCTTAGTTTTGTATCCTCAATTTATCTTCAAAATCCAAAGAATGACACAAGGCTGCTATTAATATTATACATTTCAATTCTTTCAAATTTCACATTCTATTATTCTCCTCTTATGGACAGACTTTTTGAAGATTAGTGTACCATAACTTTGTACAATTGTCTATAAGAATGATTCTCAGAATTTTGATAACTACTTTTGGTCCCAAAATTATTCAATATATGGATGATGTAGTAGCTATTATTAAGTAGTGTTAATGAATATCACGAGTAATAAACATTCCACTAATAAATAAATACATTTGCATACCCATTGTCGTTACCTATCATCATAACTTTTTTCAGAAAATTAATACATATACACTAGTTTAAAATTGCAAACTTAAAATAAAAAATTAATTAATTGATATACAACAAATTGTTAGTCATTTCAAGTTTTATATAATTTTTTTCAATCGTTTTAATCAATTTCTAAATGTATGTAATTATGTCATGACCATATACACTTATGTGTGTCATGCACATGATGATTTTGGATTAACTTGTGATAAAACTAGAATGTTATATTGTTTTTTATTTTACTGTTTCTAGAAGTATAATTTAGGAAGTATTTGATTCATAATAAATATCTCTTTAAATTAGGACATTGTTTAATGTATCCTAGTTAAAATAGGAGCATATTTATTTGTGTCTAATTCTTTTAGAAGTTACTTATATTATTTCTTATTGTTTAGTCTTTATCCTAATGTGAGTTTGATTAGGATTTTTACAGGATTTTTAAGGAAATTTCGATCTGGTATCTCACTATATATATCTAATGTTATGTTGATGTATGTTAGTTGGGAGAGTCTATGTCACGACATTCCAAAAATTGAGAAGAAGGCTTCAACGCAAATTGGAATGTTTCATTCATTTGATTTTATGAGTGTTTTATTCATGTATGAGAGGTTGAAAGTCGTGCATGAATTTTTTATTAGGTCTGTATGAGTTAGTATACACTTGAGAGAACTTGCGAGTTAAATGTTTATGTAATTCAGTATCAGACATTGTTGTTATGTGTTATTTAACAGTGTGTTGTTAAGTTATCAGCAACAGAGAGTGAGTAGTGCCACTAGAGTTTAAGATCTTGGCAAGATTTTGTTTTACAAAGATTAGGTCAGTGATGAGCGTGAGTCGACACTGTAAATGATTATGTACCGATTTACTTTACAGTTTACTATTATATTACTCATAACTCTATACTTCTAGAACTAACAATAACATTAATTAAAAAATATAAACTATTAATTAATCCTCTTAAATGTTGAAAATTTGTTTACGACTCGTATAACATTAATGCACCCATGTCATGTACTATGCAGATAATAAATAATAAAATCATATATGATAAAAAAGAAATTAAAGTTTAAAGAGAAAAAAGAAAATTTATAATTAAATAAAACTTTTCTATTTCTTCCCATCATCTTCCCTCTATCTTTCTACCTCTCATTCTCTCTTTACTTAATAAAGTTTTCTGGATTTTGTCATTATTCCTTTTTCTTTCGTCAGAGTTATCACATGTCCTTCATTTTTATTTTATAATAAAAATGGGTTTTGGGTTAATTTTCTTCACTTTTAGGTTTTCTCTTATCACTCGGTTCCATCCATCTTGAGTCTATTTCTTTGAATGCTAATCTTATTCAATATTTTAAAATAATAAACAATTTTCACATAGAAGGACATCTATCCTAAATCCACTTTTTTGAATGCTTAGACTCATAATTAAAAATAAAACGACGCTATCCATCTAAGGTCCATTTCTTTAAGTATTTTCAATATCTTATTGGACATTTTAAAACAATTGAACTATTTTAATTAACATGTAAGGTCATATATCTTCGATTCACTTATTTGGATATTTAGACTACAATTTAAAAATTAAGATATGGAATGACATCCATCTTGGTACCACTTGCTTGAATGCTTAACCTTTTTTTTTATGATTTTAAAATAATTAAATAGCTGCTACATCTTAGATCCATTTCTTTGAATAATTAGATTTCTATGTAACCAAAAAAAAAAAATTAAAAGCAAGGACATCTCCATTTGTTTGTATGTTAACATTCTATTCAAAATTTTAAAATAATTTACTATTTTAAGATTTAAGTTCATTCATCTTGGGTTCACTTATTTAAATGCTTAGACTCATCTAGGCTTGACAAATTTCTATATGACCGAATAATATGACACAAGCCCATTCAATAAAACCAAGTGCTGGGTCTAGGTTTATTGGGTTGGATTATTAATAAGTTAGCACAATAAAATACATTTAATATTAGGTTGTGTACTGATTTAGTCTATGAAAACCCTTTTCACATGTTTAACCCATTAGGAGTAAAGATAGTTTAATAAATTTATGCGTACTATGTTAAAAATTATTATTATTTCTAAAGAGCTATTATTGTTTGACTATTATGTTAAGTTATTTGTTATCTAAAGGAGGAAGGTTATGAATATTTTGAAATCTTATAAAATCTTTCATAATTATTTATTTGGACAAGTATATTTAATTTTCTAAAACATGTTTTAGATAGACCATATATAGCAAGTGTTCTTGACAAATTTTTTATTATATTTTTATACTACATTATATTTTCATTTTTGTAACAGATTATAAAATATTTGTCTTTATATAGATGATACTATTTATTTTTATATATTTGCTAAATACTGGTTCTAGCAAATAAAGACATCTAAATCATACAAATAAATGAATTTATTCATTGATAAGAAATAAAGTTAAAGTTCTTAAGCTGTTCTTCATTTTTTTTCTTTTATATTTATAGTATATATTAGTATTTGATTAAAAAATAATAATTGGGTTAAATGGATTGACTAAATTAACAATTGGGTTTGAATTTCAAAATTTAAGCAAATAAGCTAGTGGGTTTTATTTGGATTAATAAACTCTAACACGATTCGTAGTCAGGTCTACACTCATCTATCTATACATGTATATATATAATTGACTACTCAAGTATGCCTATACTAATCTATTAATTTACCATTTTAAAATATGTAAATTACCAATTTTAAAAACATTGAAGTTAGTAAAATACTTTTAAAAGTAATGTTTCTAAAAGCAGTTTAAATTGTAACAAAAAACTATTAGGTATCTGCTCTAAGAGTATAGATTTTTTTTTGTTATTAACAATTTACCTCCTGATGTCAAGTGAAAATACAAATTACCCCTTGTAAGATTTGAAATTACAATTGCCCCATGATTTTTGAATTCTGCCGTTAAATTAAACGGAGTAGGGGTATTATTGAAAATCAAACTCGTGCGATACAAATAAAGGATATTAATAATTTACCCCCTAAGATTAAGCGAAAATACAAATTCCCCCCTCCCGAGGATAAAAATAATTTAAAAATAGGGTTATTAACAATTTACCCTCTGAGGTTAAGTAAAAATACAAAATTACCCTTTGTAAGATTTGAAATTACAAATTGCCACCTGGTTTTTGAATTCTGCTGCTAAGTTAAACGGAGTAGGGGTATTATTGGAAATCAAACTCGTGCGATACAAATAAAAGATATTAACAATTTATCCCTTGAGATTAAGCAAAAATACAAATTCCCCTCTTTTGAGGATAAAAATAATTAAAAAATAAGGATGAAAATAATAATAATAATTAAAAATATTTAAAACTTTATTGAATAAATAATAAAAAGTAAATTTGAACCAAATTGAACTCATCTCTTAATCCGAGCTTTAATTAATAAACCAAAATTAGGTGGCAGCGAGTTCTGGTACAGGAAATAGAGGAGAAATTAGTGACAGGAGCAATTTCGCGAATGAAGAGAAGGAAACGACGATTGTAGAGGTGCCAATTCATTTCATGTGTATCGACCTATTTATTTGTTCTGGTGGAGACATGAAACGCTGATTTGAAACGGTTATTAAATGTGTCGTCCACATGTTGTAATCGTGTCGTATTTAATTAACATAATTTACTTAATTGTTTAACCTAATTATGCATAGTATATCAT